>JAJIBD010032248.1:0-85118 GCA_021461705.1 Cryptotis parvus
CAGGGCTTTAGGCATCTAAAACATGTGCTCTCCCTTTGGTCTCCCTTCGATCTTAGGTCCCTCACTCCAGGTGGACTCTTACCTTTTATATCTAAATCTATAGAACAATTGCTTTCAAACTTATTGAGATTTGGGGCCAGAGCGATAGCCCAGCGGGTAGGGCATTTGCCTTGCACACGGCCGGCCTATGCCGGCCCGGGTTCGATCCCGGCATCCCTTATGGTCCCCGAGCACCGCCAGGAGTAATTCCTGAGTGCAGAGCCAGGAGTAACCCCTGAGCATTGCCGGGTCTGACCCAAAAAAAAAAAAAAAACTTATTGAGATTATTAGGCAAATTCAGTTTCTTGTGGTTATGGTACTGATATTCATGTTCTTTAATGGCTCCTAACCAAAATCCTTTTACCTCCTTACACACCCAAATTCTTACACAGTCCCCCTGAGTTTCAAGTTATCAATAATATGTCCTCTTCCTGTTTAGAATCTCTCTGAGCACTTCTGCAACTCTCACAGAAAGTACTATGCTCTTAAGGACTTGCATCATTAGATTATATCTACCCAGACTATTCCCCTATTTTGCACTTATACAAATATACAAATTGATAAATTACCATCAAGAATCATCCTGGGGGGCCAGAGCGATAGCCCAGCGGTAGGGCTTTTGCCTTGCATGCGGCCGGCCTGTGCCGGCCCGGGTTCAATCCCCAGCATCCCATATAATCCCCGAGCACCGCCAGGAGTAATTCTTGAGTGCAGAGCCAGGAGTAACCCCTGAGCGCCGCCGGGTGTGGCCCAAAAAAGCAAAAAAAAAAAAAAAAAAAAGAATCATCCTGGGATTTATAACTCTTTGTAGTCACAAATTTTAGGAATCTAAGTAACTTCCTGGAGAGCCATTTGAAAAATTCTGTATATCGAGTAAAGGACTGGGTTATAAAAGACTAGGGAAAAATGATTTGAAATGGTAGTTTCATGTGTGAAGCCTTTGATTTATCCCTCACACTGCCAAAATTTTAATTTTTTTTGTTTGTTTTGGAGGACACAGCCAGTAGTGCTCAGGGATTATTCCTGGCTCTAACCTCAAGAATTACTCCTGGAAGTGCTTGGGGACCATATGGGATGCCAGGGATTGAAGCTGGTTGACTGATTCCCCCTGCCCCCAAATTTTAATTAAAATTATGATATGGTTACAAATTCTCCATTTTATTAATTTGTATTTTGTTCCTTTATTGTTTGCTTATTTTACCATTAAGACCTATGATAGACCTACAGTCTTTAACATTACAGTCTTTGTTTGCCATTAAGACCTCTGATAGACCTACAGTCTTTAACATTCTGGATTAAAATTTAAAGTTATTGAAGCCTTTAGAGCCCAAAGAGGTGGAGTGTGTATTTTGCATGCCTGAGGCCCTAATTTGATCCCTGGTGTTGTATAGTCCCCAAGCAGCACTGGGAGTTAGTTCCTAGGTCTAAGCTGTAAGCACTGCTGGGGATGGCCAAAAACAAAATTTTGCTTTTGTTTGGTCTTCCTAGTCTTACATATGCCATATTCTAAAAACTTAAGTTTCTGACAAGTATAACTAATTTAAGAGAAAGAAAAATATTTTTTACTTTAGGGCCAAGTCTTCTTAAATAATAACATGATATTATTGGGAACCATAAGAATCTTCTTTCCAAAATCCTTCAATACATATGTAGTTGACTTAAGATACTGTTCTAAGGGGCTGGAGCCATAGTACAGCAGGTAGGGTGTTTGCCTTACAGAAGGCCAGTCTGAGTTTGATCCCTGGCATTACATATGGTCCCTGTCACACTGCCAGGAGTAAGGCCAGAGCATCTCTGACTGTGGAAAGAAAAAAGGATACTATTCATGTGATATATAAAAGACCTAATTTGGAAGAGGTCACATATTCATTAATATATGAGCCATGGTTTAACCTAAATTTAGGTGCATTTTAGATAGCAGAGAACAGCTTTTTGAAGACTGGAACCCAGGTAAGTTTGGTCTAGGAAAACTAGAGAGGAACTTAGAAATACAGACTCTAGGGAAGGTTGACTCAAACTTCATGTCTGTCTGGTGTCCAGATGTACTGCAACATATCTCTGAGCAAGGAGCACAGGCCAAAGACAAACTCCTAACACAGTTCTGCCATATTTCAGTCTTGGTATGAACCCTGATGTACCTAAAACTAGAATCAAAGCTTTAGCTCTCAATCTGATGCATAGCCTAAAGATGTTTTATTTCTGGGGAACAGGGAGAGACAGGAGAATGCTGTAATATCTTGTCCAATTCTGTAGCTGAAGTTTAATGACTTAAAATAGGGATATAATCTTGATATCAAGTTTTCAATGAAAAATACTGTATCTGAAGACAGAAACTGAACTTGTAAGATATGTAATGTGCTTACATATTTGTCAACTATTCATAGGTATTATGGCCGAAAGATGCTTTTCCTCATGATGCATCATCCTAACTTTGATAAAATGCTTGAAAAGTATGTGCCATCTAAAGATTTGCCCTATATTAAGGAATCTGTTAAAAACTTGCGGCAAAAGGTTTGTGGAAATACTCATTTTATTTAAGTTAATTTTTCAATATGGTGTTGCTCCTCATCAATATTAAGGGACACGGTAGTAACTTGGCTTAGCTATAGTGGTGACAGTTCCATGTTGATAGGGCCCAGTGATGCTTGAGGCCACCAGGACTAAATCCTGTGGTGTCTGAGAGGCCAGATGATGCTGGGAGCTGAGCTGGGACCTCAGTCATGTCAGACATGCACGCTAGCCTTTGAGCTATCTTCCAACCCTGGAAACATTCATTTTATAATCAGCTTTAGAAACAAAGTTTATTAGTACAGGTAAAGCATAGAAATGATTATTCTTATTACTGTTCAATGCTCCAGAATTAATATGAATACATATATTCAATTAATTACATATATAGATATCAATATGGAGTTGGACAAGTATAAGACAAGTGCCTTAACTCCTGTAATATTTCTTCTGGCCATTAAGCTTTTTAAAAAATTTTATTATATCACTGTGAGCTATACAGTTAAAAAGCTGTTCATGACTGGGTATAAAACAGTCATACAGTGTTCCAGCACACATCCCTTCACCAGTGCACATTTTCCACCACCAGTGTCTTAAGCTTTTGTATAATAAAAATTTATTCATGTCAATATCTAATTGGTACTGCAATTGTTAAAATGCATTGCAGATTTACAAACATGCACAAACACACACACACACACACATCCATAAACCCCCCTCAGCACTCCATGGGGTCTTTGAGTATCCTGAGCACTGTCAGGAGTGAGCCCTGAGCATAGCGAAGTATGGCTACTGTTATCTCCTCGCTTGCCCTCTGCAAAAGAAAAAAGAAAAGCCAAACAGTAGCTTCATATTTGGTACGCTTTAATGTAATTTTTTTTTTTTTGAGTCAGTCTGGCAATTCTCAGGGGTTATTCCTGATTCTCTGCTCAGGAATTAACACCTGGTATTGGTCAGGGGACCATATGGGATGCTGGGGATTGAACCCAGGTCGGCCGCAGGCAAGGCAAACATTCTACCTGCTGTCCTATTGCTCTGGCCCCTAATGGAACTTGTAGAAGTTACAAGAATTGGGTTTGAATCACAACTCTGAGATTAGTCAGGTAAATAAATATAGTAATACTACTTTAAGTGGAATTTTAATTATTAATGAATGTAGATCATGATATTTTTTTTCATTTTTGGTGTGCTTTATTTACATAACATGTCCCTAATTCTAGAATTTTTACCACACTGTAGAGTGTTGAAAGAGAATGCCTTTGTTTTATTTACTCTTGTAGATAATAGGAATTCAGAAATGTTTGTTAAATGAATAACTGAGAAAATAATGAGTAAATAACATAATATATATTTAAATAACATAAGAGAAAAATTATGTAGTATAACAATCATAACATGAATAAGAAAAAGATTACTGGGCTAGAGCAATAACACAGTGAGTAGGGCACCTGCCTTACACTTAGTTGAGCCCCATATGATTTTGTGAGCCCCTCAAAGCAATCCCTGAATGTAGTCTCAGGAGTAAATCTTGAGAACAGCTCAATGTGGCTTCCCCCCACCAAGTAAAAAGGATTTATAAAGAAATAATCTATTTCTTTTTTTTTGTAAAGCTCATTATCATGGAATTATTCTTTGGTAATTTGTGCATTCCTCTCTAAAACCTTAGACTGAGGATTAATTCATCTATAGTGATACATATTTTAAATACCTATATTTTACCTTTGATCTTAAATATTTTTTGGGGGTCATTCCTGGCGATGCTCAGGGGTTACTCCTGGTTCTGCACTCAGAAATTCCTCCTGGCAGTGCTCGGGAGACCATATGGGATGCGGGGATCAAAACTGGGTTGGCTGCGTGCAAGGCAAAAGCTCAACCCCTGTACTGTCGCTCTGACCTCTTAACTTAAAGATTTCAACTTAGTTGAAATAGTTTATTAATATACCGAGGAGGGGTTGAACAGATAGTATAGTGGGTAGGGCATTTGCCTTGTATAAATGGCTGACTAGGGTTTGATCCACAGCATCTCATGTGATGACCTGAGCCCCATCAGGAGTGATCACTAAACATAGAGAACCAGGAATAAGCCCTTAGCACCACAAAGCTATGGCTCAAAATCAAAAGAAAAGAAGACATATCATGTGGTATTATTATTATTTTTTTAATTTTAAGGTTGGGAGTATATAGCTTTGTTTAGAACACATACTATACGTATGATGTCTTGGGCTTAATCCCCTGAAACAAAACAACATTAAATTGTGAACAGATCTTCTGGGAGATTACGTTCTTGTTTTTGTTTTTGGGTCATATCTTGTGGTGCTCAGGACTTATTCCTGATTCTGCATTTAAGGATGATTTCTGGCGGGGCCCAGTGGACCATATGAGATCCCAGGGATCAAAAACAATGCTTGTGTGCAAGGCAAGCACCCTACCCACTATACTATCACTCTGCCCCAAATTGAACAGGTTTAACAATCCAGTATAATTTTCTACTAGTTGATATATCAAGTTAATTTACTGATGACTTACAAGGCATTTTATATATCTGCAGTTTATACTAATATAACTTTTTCATGTAGTCAATATGGGCATTTCTCCGAAAACTAGATATTGAGCTCCCATTTGATCCAGCAATAGCACCCCTGGGAATATACCCGAGAGACTGAAAAACACATAGTAGAAACACTATCTGTACTTCTTTATTCATCTCTGCACTATTCACAATAGCTAGAATCTGGAAACAACCTAAAGGCCCGAGAACAGAGGGACTGGCTAAAGAAACTGTGGTTTATCTACACTATGGAATACTATGCAGCTGTCAAAAAAGACGAAATTATGAAATTTACCTGCAAATGGATGGACATGGAGACTATCATGCTGAGTGAAATTAAAAGGCAAAGGACAGATATAGAATGACTGCATTCATTAATAGGATGTAAATAGATACCAGTGTTTTACTAAATGTGGGGAAATGGTAATGGCAGATTAAAACTCACCATTGAATATACACAAAGAGACTTAAGTGATAAACTCTAAATATCTGCAGGGCTAGCCACAATGTGTAAAATAAGAGGGAGAGAGATGCAGAGACAGAGAGAGCCAGAGAGAGAAAAGAGAGGAAACTGGGGTACCTGCTATTGAGGCAGCCTGGGGGTGGGCAGGAGGGGGTGGGGTACATTGGTGGTGGAAATGGGGCACTGGTGGAGGGATGGGTGCTGGAATACTGTATTACCAAGAACCAATTATGAACACCTTTGTAATTGTATTTCTCACGGTGGTATAAAAAATTATAAAAATATATATAACTTTTTCATGTAGTTTATTGGAATGTTTTCAGACCTATGGAAAATGGCTGCTATGAAAATTACTTAATATAATTTATTTCCCTTTACTAGTGTTTTTTTATACTGAATTTCTTTATATTTACCTATAGGGCTTGGGGAGATACTCCTAGATACTCCTTCAGCAAAAGGAAGAAGATCTCACACGGGCTCAGTTGGAAATACAAAATCATCATCTGTTTCTAGAGATGCTTTCAGTCCAGGTGAAAGGTAAGCTAATTTGGGACTCGACATCATTAGATTACTCCCTAGAGATAATAGTCTCATTTGGATACTAAACTATCCCAGGAGTATTGTCAGACTTTATTTATTTGTTTACTTATGGGGGTTATGTCTCCCCAAGCTATGTTTTGGAGGCCCAAGCACCTCTTCTGGTATTTCTTGGACCTGCAATACAATGTTGAAAGCTTAAAGATTCGGTGCTGTGAGAGTCCTGTGGTGCTGAAAATTACCCCAAACCACATGGTGGTCACATCTAGTGATATTTGGGGGACTACTCTAGGTAAAGCTTGGAGGACCTTTTACTGTTTGGTATCAGACTGGGGTCTGCGGCATGCAAGGCAATCTCTGTACTATTTCTCTGTACCTTAATCCCTGAACTATTTCTCTGGCCCCAGAATTTAATTTTTATTTATTTGGGAAGGGGTTTTTTGGACTATACCCTGGGATCACTCCTCTCAGTGCTCAGGCGCTGGGATTGAACCAGGTTTGTCCACATGCAAGGCCAGGGCCTTGCCTACAATGTTAGCTCTTCTACCCTATTTTTTTATTTTATTTCATTTTTTTTACCCTATTTTTAAAATTTTCGTTTCTTTGAAGTGAGGGCCAGGTTTGGGCCACACTTGGAAATGCTATGAGGTGGCCCTCCGTGGTTCTCAGAGGACCATGTGGGGCTTGTGCGTAAGTGAATCACCATAACCCCTAGCGCATTGTAATTTATTGGACTTTTAAAAAGTTGGGGCCAGAACTATCATAGTCCAGTGGGTAGGGCATTTGCCTTGCACACGGCTGACCCAGTTTCGATCCCCAGCATCCCATATGGTCCCCGAGCAGCTCCAGGAGTAATTCCTGAGTGCAGAGGCAGGAGTAACCCCTACGCATCACTGGGTGTGACCCCATAAAGCAATAAATGAATGAATGAATGAATGAAATTAAAAAAAAGTTGTTAAGTAGGTTGAAAGATGATAATGAGGTCACACCATGCATTATTAGGGAGTCATGTGGTGCTGGGATTCAACTTGATGACTTGTGTATGCTAGGCATGGGCACTACCATTTGAAGTAATAGGATTGCCCCTTTTCTTAATTTATATTTAAAGAAATTTTATTTCTTTCCCCTGATTATAAAAGTAAGGCAGAATTTATTTATTTTTTAATTTAGAAAAGAGCTAGAATGATTAGTACAGCAGGCAAGATACTTATCTTGCACTCATCCAACTTGAATTCAATCCCTGGTATCGAGGAGCTTCTGGCGTCCCCAACAGTATCAGGACAGAAGTATTCTTCTACCTCCGAGGCTACCGGGAATGGATGAAAACTTACGGAGTCCAGCACAGTTCCACAAAAGGCTTTTAACAGTACAAAAGCTCTACCACCACAATCCAATATAATGAAAGAACTCTAGCTCTGGTCAGAACTTAGACCATAAAAGAGAGCCCAAGTCTCCCCCAAAGAGAGAGGATCTCACCTGAGAGGAGTCCTACCCCAAAGAAGGAAAAGAAAGGGAGAAAGGTCCTCAAGTCAGTCCCCTTATATACACCGAGTAATCCTATCTGTGGACAGGTAGGGTCCTGTCAACCAAGAATCCTAAACAGAGTATAGAAGGGTGGTGCCACACCCTATTATAGGTGTCTGAGTATAGAAGGGTGGTGCCACACCCTGTTATAGGTGTCTGAGTATAGAAGGATGGTGCCACACCCTATTATAAACAAAGGATTACACCAAGGACTAATCCCTTCTTCTGAGATTATCTCTTATATAAAACACAGGGGAGAGAGAGCATGAGAGGGCTGATATAAAATAATACATCTTAATTTCATGGGCTTCATCTAATCTATATGGTACCCACAAGGTCTTTCTTATTTATTATCTGCACCAGGGTGATTCTGAGTATCTTGTTCTCCATATGCTGAAAGGGTCACACTGTCCTGCTTGAAAGCAAACTAGTATGATCCTTCCTATAATCTTAAATGATAGTCTTAATGTAGCTCTGCCCCATGTCTGAGAGTCTCTGGTTCAGCATACCTGGCCCGGATTGAAAAAAAAACTGCTGCAGGGTGGGTGTCAATGATCCGGGCTGTGATAGTCTGGTCTGCTGGGTGGAGTTGTGATGAGAGGGAAGTCGGATGTGGAAAATGGCGGCCCCCATGGGGGAGGTAGGGGTCGTCTGGCTTGTTGTGAGGCTCTGCTGGGGTGGCAGTCCAGGGCTAGAACCTGCCATGCCTCCCTGGCGCCTCATGAGCGGCTGGGCACAGGAAGAGCAAGTAGCAACTCAGCCTTGGCTTAAGTACTTGTAAGTAGATTAAGCTGTGAGTGGGTAAGACATCAAAGCTCCAAAGCTAGCTAAGCCTGTCATCCAACACCTGGCAGCATATATTTTTCCTGAGCCATGTCAGCAGTGGTCCTCTATGCAGAGTGAGGATTAAGTTCCTAGCATCACCAGATATGGTTCTTCTTCCTTCACTCCCCCAACCACAATAATTTAGAAAATAACATATTAGAAGTATTGACCTATCACTCAGTGTACCACCAAGAAAAAAAAATACTGTGGGGCCAGAGAGATAGTATTGCAGTTAGGATATTTGCCTTGCATTCAGCTGACCTAGCTTTGATTTCTGGCATTCCCTAGGGTTTCCTGAGACCCACCAGGAGTAGAGACACAGATACACCCGGCAGAGCAGAAACCAGCTTTCCCGTTGTCTTGCGGCCGCTATGCGGCCGCAATTTACCTCCAAATTGCTGTGAATATTCTACCCACCCCTCTGAGAGAGCCCCACAAAGTAATGAGAGTATAGCGCCCACACAGCAGAGCCTGGCAAGCTGTCCGATGCATGTTCGATATGCCAAAACCAGTAACAAAAATGTTTATTTTACTAACCCCGAAAGAGCCCTTAATACGGCAGCAGTAAGAAAGGCGAACAAGCAGTGCCTGATAAAATTTCACAGCCATCCTAGGCTGCCAAAACGAAGAAGGACTAAAATGACTGTCTGTACTTTCAATGCACGTGCGCTGGCATCGGAAGCATATATTGAGGATCTGATGGTGCAATCGCAAAAGATCAAGTACAACATCATTGGTCTGACTGAGGCGAGGAGGCATCAGTCACATCATGCTGTATATGACAACGGAGAAGAATTGTTCCTTGGAACATGCGACGAAAGAGGCGTCAGTGGCGTTGGTGTCCTTGTCAACACAAACATGGCCGTCAACATTGATTCATTTGAATGCCTAACAAACCGGATAGGACGATTACACTTGAAGAGATGTGGCCCACTGCCAGCAATATCTGTCTTCATTGTCTACGCACCAACATCCACATACAAAGGAGATGAAATTGAGAAATTCTACATGGAACTGGAGGAGTTCTATAAAAAAGATCGCACCTTCTATAAGATCATAGTCGGTGATTTTCTTTTTTTTTTTTTTTTTTTTTTATTTATTTATATTTTTATTTTTTGCTTTTTGGGTCACACCCTGCTCAGGGGTTTCTCCTGGCTCTGCACTCAGGAATTACTCCTCGCGGTGCTCAGGGGACCATATGGGACGCCGGGGGATCGAACCTGGGCCAGCACGGGCCGGCCTCGTGCAAGGCAAATGCCCTATCCACTGGGCTATCGCTCCGGCCCCCAAGTTGGTGATTTTAATCCCAAGATAGGAATGAGAAGATTGGCTGAAGAACTCCACATCGGGACCCATGGCCTAGAATGGAGCGAACAGGGTGAGAGACTATCTGAGTTCATCATGTCTACCAAGACCATTCATGGGAACTCACAGTTCCAGAAGGCTGAAGCGAAACATTGGACATGGGAATCTCCTGGCGAACAGTTCCACAATGAAATTGACCACATCATCTTCAATCGACGGTTTTGTCTGACCGATGTTGCTGTCGTCCCCCAAATTCCAAACAGGATGGGACCACCGTCTCCTTCGTGCAAAATTCTACTTCCCGCAACGGGGAGAAAAGGCTGCAAAGTTTAAGAAGAGAACTCCCAAAACGACCACCATCTGGGAACTCTTTGGCACCATTGCAGCAACATGGGAAGATACCACCATTGGCGACATGGATGAAGAATACAACCGACTGGTTCAGCACCTCCATGATTGTGCGAAGAATGCCGAGAGAGAGAAAGGCACAAAAGGACACCTGTCTTCAGAAACTCTCAAGCTCATTCGCCAACGTGGCATGGCGCGAGCCTCAGGAGACCAAATGCTAACGTCCACGCTTGCTAAACGGTGCAGAGAAGTGATAAAAGAAGACCTCAAAGACAGAAGAGCAGAAATACTGGAAGATTCTGCAGAAGCCTGGAAAAGCATTTGCACCGCCCGCCTGTCCTTTGCCAACTATAAGACCAAGATGACTGCCCTCCGACGCCCTGATGGATCTATCACATCTTCCAGAAAGGCAATGGAGAAGATTATACAGGACTTCTACTCAAATCTCTTTGATAGTCACATCCACCTGCCCACATACCAAATTCCACACAATGAATATGTCATTCCCAACATTCTCCCTTCTGAAGTCCGACATGCCATCTCGTCGGTAAAGAAGGGAACAGCACCAGGCCCAGGCAAAGTAAGACCCGAACACCTGAAGAATCTGCTGTCGGTACTCATCAATACACTAGCTCAGCTCTTCACACGCTACCTGTCTGAATGCAAGGTGCCCTCCCAATGGAAAACCAGCAGGACAGTTCTACTGTTCAAGAAGGGAGACATTCACAACATCGGCAACTATCGCCCCATCTGCCTGTTGTTCGTCATCTACAAGCTGTTTACAAGAAGTCCTGTTCATCCTGAACAGGATAGGCAGAGCACTAGATAAAGGACAACCATGCGAGCAAGCTGGCTTCTGGAAAGGATTCAGCACAATCGACCATATCCACACAGAAAGCAAGCTCATTGAGGTTTGTAGGGAGTACAAGATGCTGCTCTGTCTCATGTTCATTGATTTACAGAAAGCCTTTGATTCTGTGGAGACTGAAGCAGTCATCGAAGCCCTAGCCAAACAGGGTGTTCAAACCCAATACATCAAGATCCTTCGTGAGCTGTATTACGGATTCACCACCAGGATCTCACCATTCTACAAAGAAGTGATCATTGATGTCAAAAGAGGGGTTTGACAGGGTGATACCATTTCACCAAAACTCTTCAGCGCCACCCTCAAGAACATCATGTGACAATTAGAATGGGAAGGAATGGGAGTGAAGATAGATGGTCAGCAACTATACCACCTCCGCTTCGCTGATGACATCGTTCTAATCACACCAAACATTAGCCAAGCGGCACAAATGCTGTCTGACTTTGACAGAGAATGTGGAAAGATAGGTCTACAGCTGAATCTGAAGAAAACTATGTTCATGAAAAAGCGAACTAGTTCCTGAGGCCCCATTCACTCTCAATGGAACAAACATCTCTGAATGCAGCAGTTATGTGTACCTAGTTTGAGAAGTCAACACGATGAACGACCTAAAACCTGAGCTGCGCAGGAGGAAGAGAGCGGCATGGAATGCCTTCAAAGGCATAAGAAAAAATAGCTAAAAAGGACAAAGAACCTCCGGCTCCGGGCACATCTCTTTGACTCCACCGTTCTCCCTGCATTAACATACACCTCAGAGACCTGTGCCCTATGAAAGCAGGATGAGAATGCTATTCGGGTCTCCCAGAGAGGAATCAAAAGAGCTATGCTTGGAATATCACGCCTCACTCAAGTGAGAGAAGGAATCCGGAGTTCTGACCTCCATCGCTATTCCAGAATCAGGGATGCTGTTTCGTTTGCCAAGGCATCGAAAATCAGATGTGCTGGACATGTAATGCAATTTGGAGACAACCGCTGTACTAGAGCCATTACCGACTAGATCCCATGGGATGTCAAAAGATCACATGGCCGCCCACCTACAAGGTGGTCAGACTTCCTTGTCAAGACCCTGAAGGAACGGTTTGAGGCTCTTCATATTCCTGAATCAAGCAGATGCCATTGGGCTACATTGGCACGTGATAGGGTCCAATGGAAATGTTACTTGCGCCACTCGAGCAAATCGATGAATAACGGGATTCAAGTGTTTAAGTGAAGTGATCACCAGGAGTAATTAGTGAGTTCAGAGCCAGGAGCAAGCCCTGAGCATCACTAGATGTGGCCCCCAAAAAGAAATAAAACAAAATTACTGCACTGGGCGTAGTCCAATGGGCTTGAGTGTTTGCTTTGCATGTTGAGTCCCAGTTTTGATTCCCAGACACTTCCTTAACCCCTTGATGTCCACTCCAGTGCACGACAATATTCTAATTCCTGTCCCTAGCCCTCTGCTCACCTTCAGTGTACAATGTTACGGTTTTTGTCTCTACACCATTAGCTATCCATTGCATTTTTTCCCGATCTGGAATCTGTAGCTGTAGCCCTGTTACCTGCGTCTCCTTAGTAGGGCTTGCTGCTCTGTAACCTGTCATTTGGCCTCTGCAGGACTGTTCCCCAGCAGCTACCTGCCCCTCAGCTTTCCTAAGTCTCTGGCTGCAGGTGTGTGAGTGATAACCAACCCTGCTAGGGAGGGTTGCTGCCTGCAGGCTTTCTTTGGTCTCCCACCTCCCACCCCCAGCCATCTATTACCTATTAGAACCGAATACTTCTTGGCAAGTGAGGATTAAATTGTTCACTTAAATAACTAGTTCACCTAGTATTCTACCCTTCCACACCACTGTTTATATCACAGATATTATGGCTCTAGACCAAGTTACTTGGAATCTTTGTGGATAATGAATGTATATTATTATTCTGTTTATGTTTTTATAGGAAATTAGCATGAAATTAAATTATAGATAAATTAAATTTATCTTTCTTTCATTGTAGAGAGGTAACTGAATACCGTGAAGTCATTAGAAAATCAGTTCCTCGCAGCGCCTTAGAAAGTGCTGAGTACATTAAAGTCATAACAGGTTTATTAAACGCAAAAGATTTTCGAGATCGTATTAATGGGATTAAACAACTATTATCAGATACTGAAAGTAATCAAGACCTTGTGGTTGGAAATATTGTTAAGGTAAGGACACATCATCATATTATGGAACTACAAAGTTACATTGTCTGGTGCATGCTATCTGTGAGTAAAACTTAATCTCTTGGAAAGACTTTTCCCCCTTAATGTTTGGGTTCACCCCCAGTGGTGCTCAGAGGCTACTCTCAGTGGTGCTTGGGAAAACATGTGGTGCTGGAGATAGAGCGTGAGTGGATGTGCACTCCAACCCTTTGAGCTGTCTCCCTGGTCTGGGAAGATGCTTCTTAATGTATATATATATATATTATGTACATGTGCATTATATACACTTGTATAGTACATATGTATATATAACGTATATGTGCATTATGTATATGTGCATATATGTACATATATGTATATATACATTATATATACATATATACATGTGTATACACATATGGTATTTGGAAGTACATGCTATCACGTAAATCTATATGGACACAGGGAATGAAAGAGTCTGAACTTTACAGAATAATTCTTTTATCTAATTACTTATTAGATATTTATTTTATCTAATTACTTAACATTTATCTCATGATATATATTGTGTGTTAAGAGCAATAGTATAGTGGGTAAGCATTTGCCTTGCATATGGGCAGCTCATGTTTGATTCCTGGCACCACGTAAGGCCCCCAAGCATCACAAGAATAATAACTGAGCATAGAGCTGGAGTAAACCCTGAGCACCACTGGTTCATGACTCCAAACAAAAAAAAAAAAATTCAGAAAGTAGGGAATATTTGTTACAGTGATTAGTTACGAGTTAAAATTTAATTTCAATTGCATCCAAAGTCTCATAAGCCTAGGGGCCTGAGAGATAGTACAGCAGATAGGCACTTGCCTTGCTTGCAGCCAACCCGATTCAATCCCGAACGTCCCATATGGTTCCCAGAGCACCAGTAGGAGTAATTCCTGAATGCTGAGGCAAGAGTAACCCCTGATCAGCGCCAAATGTGTCTTTCCCTCCCTCCCCCCCATAAAAAATACAAGTATCATAAATTTAAACTTGCGTGCCAGAGAAAGTACAGAGAAGGCAGTCACCACACAGGTTGGCTCCTGATAAATCTAGCACTGCATAAAATCCCTTCAGTACCATTGGGAGAGATGAGCTATGGCCAAACACACAATCTTTCTGACCCCTCCCCAGACTTCCCAAGACCCATGTTTAAATTCTGTCACTACATGGTACACTGAGCATTGTCACAAGCAGCCCCAGGTACTCCAGGTGTGACCCAAATCCCCGACAAACACTCCACCCAAAAAGGAAAAAAACAGACTAGAGCTGGAAAGATACTCAGTTGTCTGGTACACATAGTTTTCATGTGGGAGACCCAGGTTGGACCCCCTGCATCAGATGGAACCTCAGCATAACCAAGAGTGGTCCCACTGCTGAGTGTGGACCAAAATCAAAAGGAAAGAAGGAAATCTAAACTAGGTCAAGTCTCTAAAGTAAGATTTTATGTCTCCATCTGCTGTGAATGGCAATATAAAATTTAGCTTTTTAGGTTAACTAATCTAACTTCCATTTTCCTGAAAACGGCATTTTTATGACATTTACAGGATATCAGTCATTTTCCTATTGAGCCAGATTCCTCAATTTTAATTTTGTTGTTGTTGTTTTTGCATTTTGGCTCTCACCCAGCTCTGTTCAGGGGTTGCTCCTGGCTCCACACTTAGGAATTACTCCTGATGGTGCCTCGGGGACCATATGGGATCCTGGGGATCGAACATGGATTGGTCACATACAAGGCAAATGCCGTACCCACTGTACTATCGCTCTGGCCCCTCAATTTTAATTTATTTAGGTCATTTTTGAAGCACTCACTTAGATTTAACATCCAATTGTTTTGTAATGTTTTCATGGTGTATGTTTAAGTTTCTTATATATTTGGTGTCTTTGCATGTGTTTAAACAGTATGTTAAAAGAGAAATACACGCAATTGAGCATATTATTCATTGTATAGGAATGGCAAAAGATATTGTGAACACATTAAGTTTAAATTATTTGCCAATTTACTTTCAGATCTTTGATGCTTTCAAATCTCGACTTCCACGATTCCAATAGTAAAGTGAACTTGGTGGCTCTAGAAACTATGCACAAAATGATTCCTTTGCTTAAAGACAACTTATCTCCTATAATCAACATGCTGATTCCAGCAATCGTAGATAATAACCTGAATTCCAAGAACCCAGGCATCTATGCTGCTGCTACAAACGTTATTCAGGCCCTGAGTGAGTACCGTAGGTAAGATACCTTACTTTGCCACTTGATTTTTTTTTCAAATTTTCTGTAGTGGGTCTAGAATGGATAGGGCTCTTGTTTTGCTTGTTTCTGACCCTGGCTTGATCCCTGGTCCCTGAGCACTGCCAGGAGACATCCCTGAGCAAGGAGCCACGAGTGATTCCCTGAGCACCACTGGATGTAGCCAAAAAAGAAAACCAGAAGTTCAGATTCTGTAGGTTTTCATAATGCTGAAATCTTAGCTACTCAGTTTTTATCATTTAACGTTAAATTTCTTTTCATTTTCTTAGTACTTTAATAATTTAATACTTTTTTTCCCCCTCTGGCCAAAAAAAAAAAAAAAAAAGAAGTGAAATTTAGGAATGCAACTGATGATTTATATAAGTCATGCTTAGCTTTTAAGACGTTGCCAAATTTATTTGAACAGTGACTGGTAGTATTTCTTTACATTTTTCTAGCAAAATTGTATGGGAGATCTAGTTTCTCTTTCTGGTTTCATCCCCAGGGTGGTTTTTTTTTTTTTTTGCTTTTTTGGGTCACACCCGGCAATGCTCAGGGGCTACTCCTGGCTCTGCACTCAGGAATTACTCCTGGCGGTGCTTGGGGACCATATGGGATGCCGGGGGATCGAACCCAGCCAGCATGGGCCGGCCGTATGCAAGGCAAATGCCCTACCCGCTGGGCTATCGCTCCGGTCCCTCATCCCCAGGGTTTTATAGAGAATTTTAAGCTTATGTTTATCTAATCTGTTACATTTCCAAGGCATCTGCTGTACGACTGAACCTTATCTCCAGTCTAAGAATTTTAAAGTTGTTTAAAAAATTTATATATATTAAAATTTTTAATATTTATTTACATACTTTTTTATGCAGTGCTATATAATTAGAAAATATGGAAAATTTCATAATTCTTTAAACGTGTCTGTTCTTATTGTTTAGATAACTACTTGCTTCTACAACCATTTTGCACAAAAGCTCAGTTTTTAAATGGAAAAGCAAAAGCAGGATATGACTGAAAAGCTTGCTGGTAAATATTTTTTAATTATTATTTCTACTAAAGTAACATATTAAGGGTGAACTTATGAATGCTTAAATTTAATATTAAAATAACTATTAAATTTATTATCTTTATCCCTGAAGTAGAAATAAATAGCATTATAATGCAGAAATGCACTCCCCCGCCCCCTTCACTTTTTGGGAGCACACTTAAGGACTGTTCCTGGCACTGTGCTCAAGTGTGACTACTATTAGTGCTTGGAGGAGCCATGTTTAACAAATCTAACTCGGGCTCCTACATGTACCGATGTGCTCAGCCTATTTCTTCAACCCCAGATATAAGCACCTTTCAAAACTTTGCACCAAGTTTTGCAGGGGAGGAGTTTGGGCCACAGCGTAGGAGCATTGCCATATGTGGAATTTTATTGCCTGCAAGGCAAGTTACCTGACTCACTGTGTTCTATCTCCCACTGCTAAAAAATAAATTTTCAAACTAACTTTATCCTCATTTTTGAAGTGATTAATCCTCTGTTAATAGAAATAAGCAGATAAGGGCTGGAGAGATAGTATTGGAGGTAAGACAATTGCTTTCCATGTGGCCAGACCTGGTTCTGACTCTCTCACACATACACACACTCCATCACAACAACCATTGCAACTAATCCCCCCCACACCAGGCACCATCACATGTGGGCCCTGAGAACTGAGCCACAATTGAGCCCTGTACACTTCTGGGTGTGACCCAAAGTCAAACCAACAAAAAAAAGAACAAAAGGTTATTGAAATCCAATGTTGCTACCCATAGAAAACTTCTAAGAACCAGACATGGAGCCAGAGCTATAGTACAGCAAGTAGGGCATTTGCATTATTCCACTGACCTGAGTTCCATCCCTGGCATCCAATATAGTCCCCTCATCAATCCCTGGCATCCTATATAAATCCCAGGAGAGATAGTTCAGCAGGTATGCCACTTGCCTTGCATGTAGCCAGCCCAAATTTGATCACTGGTCCCCTTTATGGTCTTCTGAGCGCATAGCCAGTGATCCAAAATTTTAAAAAAAAAGTAGTTCATGGATTTATAAATGTTTGTATTTTACTATGTTTGGATAATAAGATGAATTTGAACTTGATTCAACTTTTATCTGAACTACTAATCATATGAGGCATTCTAATATTTGAGGATCACAATCTTTGGGAAAATATGTTTAGTTTTATTTTTAAAGGTGTAGGAGGTTATGATTTTTAATGGAACTTGGATTTTTTTTGTTTGTTTTGAGGCCATATCTGATTTGCCTGGGGACTATTCCCAGCTCTATCGTGGCGGTGGGAGTTGAGGCCTGTGGTGCTTAGTGCACCACAATACTGCCGGGCATTGAACCCAGACTCTCCCCAACCCCTTGAGTTTATCTCCCATTCCTCAGATTATTTTTATTTTTTTTTAGAACCCTCACTCTTTACCTTATTTTTGTGTTTCAGATATTGTTATGGAACTTTATCAAAGAAAACCCCATGCCATAGAACAGAAAGTATTGGTTGTTTTGTGGCATCTCTTAGGGAACATGACGAATAGTGGCTCTCTGCCTGGAGCTGGAGGAAATATACGAACAGCTACCGCTAAATTATCTAAAGCACTTTTTGCACAGATGGGCCAGAATCTGTTAATTCAGGCCACATGTCAACCACCACATATCAAAAAGAGTTTAGAGGAATTGCTTGATATGACAATTTGAAATGAATTATGAATCTTTGATGAAATATGTGTGATGAACAAAAACTGTTTACATGGTAACAAATGAAATATTCTGAAAGTTACATTTTCAGTGCCTGTACTCCTCATCCACCTCTGTCCTAAATGAACCTTACAACTTGTACCCATCACACACAAAGCTAATAAGTAACGTAAATATTCATGAAGTCTGATGCACGAAATGAATCCAATTTTAATACTTTGAGAAAAGTTCTGCTCATTTGCACTATTCTAGAGTAATCGCATTTTGTTGCCCTACATGTACAATTAGATTTGTAATTAAAAATATACTTTTTATTATGTAATCATGTTCTGTTATGTCTCATTACTCAGCGTTATTTTATAAGGTGGAGGTAGTCATTGAACTATGTTATCACAAACTGAGTTTTATGTGCTATTTGTGAAAAAGTTTATTCCTGAAATCAGTCTGCTAATATGATTGTGCAGTATTAGCTTGCTTTTGCTACTGTGTTAATATGTATATTTGCTTACCATTTGGATTCAATCATCTACATAATTGTGAATTTAACACGTTATAATGAAGCATGATGACCAAAGTTTTAGAGAGCATTTAAACATTTTAAATGCACGTTTAAGAAAACGTGTTGAATGTAGCTTCCCTATTTTTGTGTACAAACACTAAATTTTATTTCTATATGTCCTGACATTATTATAAAGGTGTTATTTTGCTGCCCAGTTGTGTGATTCTTAAAAATAGTGCCAGGTCTTCTATAGCTTTTCTCAGAATTCTTGGGCTACAAGTACTGTATGCATCTTAAAAAAAAAGAAAAAAGAAAAGGAATGTTATAAAATAAAAGATTTATTTCTGTAGATGTGTGTGTTGTGTCCCATTTTTCCAACTTCCGTTTGTTAAAATGAAAAAACACGTAATACTGATCTATCACTTCCACTTGCTTCACTTAATATTGACTCTGTAGATTTGGTTTATCATTCTAGCTTCACAAAATTGAGCAAGTCACTTGCCAGAATTAGGCCTCAGTTTTCTCATCTCTAAGCTGTGATGTCTGGATGGGGCTGGAGTGCTAGTATATCAGGTACAGCACTTGCCTTGAATGCAGCCAACCTGGGTTTGATTCCCAGCACCCCATATAGTCCGGGACCTCATCAGAAGTGATCCCTGATTGCAGAGCCAGGAATAAACCCTGAGCACTGCCAGCTATGGTCAAAACAAAGTAAAAAAAAAAAAACACACCCACATATCAATTTATATATATGACGACTGAGAGCCAAGATAGCTCAACAGTCTAGAATGTATACTTTTCACATAGGAGACCTGGATTCTGTCACCAGCATCTCATGGTTCCTACACATAGCCCAATTGATTTCCAAGCACAAACCTGTGAGTAATTATACCCTGCAACTACGAGGTATGACCCTAAAACCAAAACCAAAAGTAATTAAAATATGTCTAGGGTGAATTGTACATCTCAGGTGGTATAATAAAATTAATTAAAAAATATGTCTAGGAGCTGGAGAGATAGTACAGCAGACTTGCTCCTTCAACATTTAAATGTTGGAGGCTGTCGGGCGCTCCGCCGGGGTCCCCGACAGTGCCGGCGGGAGTTCCCTTCTACCTCCGAAGCCGGCGAGGAATGGATGAACACTCAGGAATCCGATGCGGTTTTAAAAGGCTTTACTTATCACAGGTTCAGGCATACAAATCAGCAAAAGGGAAAACCCGATGCTTAGGATTCCAGGCTAGAACCCCAGCCACGTGTAGGCCAAGATGGCGACCACCACGTATAAAACTTCCAAGGGGAATAAAAGCTCACAAGGCGAGATCCCACCGGGAAGAAGACTGGGAGAGCGGGAACTGGCTAGTTTATACCACACCCCCCCAACTCAGACCTTCCTCCCATTGTTATGGAAAGCAGGGAGGGTCCAATGCCCTCAGGTAATCCCTCCCTGCATCTCACCTAGGGCCTTTACTGTGCTAATGTTTTGAGCCGGGAAGGCCTTTGAAATGTAGAGAAGGGGGTTTCTGAGATGGCATGTCACTGTACCAAAGATCAACACCAATGCCAGTTAAATATTTCTCCAAGCCTTCACAAGTCTCCTCTACTTCATTGTAGTTTTATATTTTATCAGGGAGCCATGCTTGTTTGTTTGGAAGCAAACAGCATTTCTCTCTGGTCTAATTACTTAGGTGTCCTTACGTGGCCAGGCTAATATGCTGGTAAGATCTAGCTAGTCCCACGATGATTGTGATAGCATGGGAGAATATTTATACCAGCTAGTACAGCATACATGGTCGGATAAACTGCCACATTTAGACTACCCCCTTATCTACGGAGTGATTTGCGGGGAGGCAATCCAGAGCAGATGCAGCGGCCCTTAGGAGTCCTGCAACAGGAGGCTAAACAAAATTTGGCTACAGCAGAGGCAATGGAGACTTAGAACTGCGACTAGATGCAATTTGATGGAACTGGAGAGGGTAAGAACATTGATTTGGTACGAGACCTGTAGTACTCTGGGCAGTGTGCTTGCCTTGTACATGGCTCATCCAGTTCCATCATGGATGCTTCATATGGTCACCTAAGCTGTGCAGGTAGTGATCTCTGAGCTCAGAGCCAGGATGTCCTGACACCTCACTTACTGCCCTCCAAACTGAGTTCTGTGTATTTAGAAGGAAAGATGCTGGTACGCCAGGTGATGAACAGAGGTGGGCTGTGGATAGGGAATTCCATTTTGTATAGTAAAATATTCTTGAAGCAAACACGGAATCTTCAGAAAGACCAGATTTGGGGGAACTGGAGATCAGATTTGGGTGGTGGGGAGTTTTTTTTTTTTTTCTTTTTTGATTTAATAAAGTTTTCATTTTTCAAACTGTACAGTTGGGACCTGCTCATGCATCTTCCCCTGCTGTAGAGACATCCCGCCCTTGATGTTTCTGGTGTACATTACTTGAGATCTGCTTTGAAGCCAATTTAATAAGTCCTTTGCTAAGAAGCCCCTCGAGCCGCTCTGGCCAAGGACAACGGCAGGGTTATAAGCTTATGGTTGGGAACTTCCTTACAGACCTGTGTACTGGCTTTGTCAAACAAGACGAGCGGACTCCATCGTCCATGGGCTAATATAACATGGATCATTAATAACTAGCCTTTCAAGCCCTTTATTTCTTTGTTTCGGGTTAGTAAATTAGGTAGGCCCATCCTAAGATTTGGGGGTTGAAGGCGTTATTTCTGTCCACTTTGATAGTCAAACCAGCAAAACCTTAAAAGATTTAGCTGGGAAAAAAAAAAAAGCATTTTTTTTTTTCCTTGCATGGGGATGGGAAGGGGTGCTGCGGCTTCTTGCTGGAAAGGCCTAGTGAGTGCAAGTCTTTAACGAGCAATTTCCCTAGGGGAGCTCCGTAGCAGAAGCTCCAGCAGAGCCCAGTGAGGGGCGGGGTGGGGCGCCCAGCGCCGCGCCGAGGGACAGGCCTGCGCACTGCGCACCCACGTGACACCGTTACCTCCCGGGACTTCGGCGCATGCGTGCTGTGCTCCCCGACGAGGCGGTCGTGGCGCTTGGTGGCTGCTGCTGCGGTAACCGCGGGACGACGACTTGGGGAAGTGGCATCTTCGGCGGGGTCGGTCCGGGCCGCGGCTCATGGCACTGAGTGGTATCCATCGGCAGGTGAGCCGGGGCGGGCGCCAGGTGCTGGGTGTGACCGGGCGGACAGGGGCCTGCCCGCTCCCAGGCCTCGCCGGGGCCGTGGCCTTCTTCTGCCCTGGCCGGCAAGGCCTGGCGCGGCCCGCGGCGCCCAGCTGCCCATGCCTTTCTCGGGCCCACCTGTTGGGTGGGGCAGTGCGTCGTTTCTTTTCTTAGCCCGGACGGCCGTGGGGCGGCGCAGAGATTGAGGGGCCTGCGCTGGGCTCTGGCTAGCGGTCGGGGCTGGCGCGTCTGCAGCCCTCGCGCCCCCGCGAGCTGGAGTTGCTGGGACTCCCGGGGAGGCGCGGAAGCAGTGTAGCAGCCCCCGGCCTCAGATGGGTGTAAGCCACATGCCCGAACCCTGGAAGGTGCGGTCTGCTTGTGCTACCTTGGGGACTGGGGTCACCGCACGCTTAAGAGCTGCGTGGATAGTAGCAGGAAAGGACCAGACTTTAAGGAGCCCGGTGGGATCTTTTAGGAAGTTTATTTAATTATGTTTACTTTTTTTGATAGTCAGACCAACAGCCCCTCCCTCCCATATTTACATCTTCCAGGTAATCAATGCACTATTGTCCTTAATACTATAATATGCTATAGCACCTTAGTTTATACTGAGTAAAACGTTACTTTTTTTTTTTTTTTTTTTTTTTTTTGCTTTTTGGGTCGCACCTGGCGTGCTCAAGGGTTACTCCTGGCTCTGCACTCAGGATTTACTCTCAGGATTTACTCCTGGCGGTGCTCAAGGGACCATATGGGATGCCGGGGATTGAACCCAGGCAAACGCGCTACCCGCTGGGCTATCGCTCCGGCCCCCCTAAAACGTTACTTTTTGATTGGATATGCCTCTCGCCTTCAGGTGCTTGGTGTCCAACCATTCTGATCAGAAATGTTTGAAAATTTTCTACAGCTGGAAAGGTTGAAACTTAGGGCCTCTGTACAGTGGGCAGGTGCTTAACTTGCACGTGGCAGACCGGGTTCTAACCCCAGGACCCTTATGGGGTTTAGAGCACTCAAGTTTAGGGCATTCAAGATAGGGCTTTGAGTAACCCAGGGGAATGATACTTAACCACAGAGCCAGGAGCGATCCCAGAGCACTGTCAGTCTGCTCTCCTCTCCTCCAAATAACACCCCCTCCCAAAAAAATGGATTGTGGAAAAACACACGAGTAATTGCTGTAGGCATCCCTTCACCCCGCCCCACCTCTACTCCTTAATAACCTCATTCTAGAGTCCTGAAAATTGGAATTTTCCACTGATGTGCTTCTGGTAAGAAGAGCGTGAAGGAAAGGTGTTCTCGAGAAGACTGGTTCTTAGACTGAATTCTTGAGCAATGAGGGAGTGACCAAAGATCGCTGATTAGCCTGTGGGAAAGATAATTGAAGTGAGAGTTGAAAGCAGTTTCTCCAGTGTCACATCACTTTATATTTTCACTTGAGTACTCATAGTTGAATTAAAAAATAATTTTATTAATCAAATAATAAGATATGTGTGTTTCAAGAGAAGATAAGCTTCTGTAGTATCATTGTCTAAAACAGACTTTAATTTTGTGTTGAAAATAGAGGAAGAAATAAATAGTTTATCAAATGGGTCAGTATTTGCCTTTGCAAAGACTGGGAGTTGGTGCAGACATGGTGTGTATGTCTGGATCTCTGGAGAAAGATGCAATTTCTGGAACATAGCGTTTATTTGTGGAGAGAGAGAGAGAAAGGCAACCAAAATATTCCCCCTAGCCTCCAAAGCCTCCAAAAACAGATGGCCGGGTCCATGGTTATACTGCTTCCTTAGTATCCTGAATCTTCAGATTGGCTTATGTGTGGATGACTTTGGTGTTGTGTATTTCAAGGCCATTTAACTTGTAATAGTCACCTTTAAGGTTTGTTTTTTTTTTTTTTTTTTTTTTTTTTGCTTGTTTGGGACACACCTGGCGATGCTCAGGGGTTACTCCTGGCTCCACACTCAGGAATTACTCCTGGTGGTGCTCAGGGGACCATATGGGATGACGAGGATTGAACCCTGGCCGGGATGGGCCGTCCATGTGCAAGGTAAACGCCCTACCGCTGGACTATCGCTCCGGCCCCCACCTTTAAGTTTTGAAACTTGAGTTTTATGAGGTTATTCTTTGAAGTGATTATTCTTTCAAAATTGTTGATTTTTTAAATCTATTTTCATTATTTATGTGTTCATTTATTTAACTTGTTACTTGAGGCGCGATGATCTGCAGTGCTTTTATGGTAAAGTTTTATGCATACAGTGACCCACCACCACTCACATCCTCTACCGGAGTGTCCCCTCCCCGACATGGTGTGATCTTTTGTTCTTAGGACGTTTGCATTATTCTGTTTTGGGGAGGGGGCACTCCTAGTGCTCAGGGGATCAGCTGGGGAGAGCTGAGGTTTGAACTAATTGAAGACTGCATGCTAGGCGAAGGCCTTACCTGTTGTACTAGCTCTCTGGCCTCGGAGTATTTATTTTAGGCATTAATGTTAATATAAATTAAAAAGTATTGGATCAACAATTCCATTTTCGATTATGAGATGACCTTTTTAAATTTTAAGACGAAATGCTGAATTGTTTGTCAAATGTTCATGCCATAATTGAACTAAAAAATGAATAGCTATAGAATCATATGTTTCATGTATGCTTATTCGCTTTATAATTAACAGGTTTACTTTGGGGGGGGGCAATTGCGGGTGTTCGGCCACCCCAGCTGTGATTACTCCTGGTTCTGAGTGCAGGGATTACTCCTGGCCGTCCTTTGGGCCGTATGCTGTGCTGGAAATCTGCTGGGGTCAGCTGTGTCCCAGGCAAGCGTCTCTCTCCAGCAACTTTGACTCTTGATTTTGTAAGAAACCACACGTAAAGAGACTGACTTGATGAGCTGACAAAAGGAGAAAGTGTTGCTAGACTGCGCCAGAGCAGTATGTGCTAAGGCGGGATTGATAGACAGGTGGGAAGGTGCCCAAGGAGGATCGATCCCAGCATGGCATATGGTCCCTGGTCACTGTGTGAGCTGTGAGCACTTCTTTGAAACACACTGAAACCAACTCTTGGCAGAGATTTTTGCGTTGTGTAGAAGATAATACAAAAGATTTGCTGTTGGGTTAGATTAGGTTGAATCTTGGCTCTGTACTATACCATTTGATGTTATTTAATGTCAACTTTGTTTCACACATCTTTAGAAGTATATTTAACAAAATATTTGTTTAAAAAAAAGTGCTTCTCAGGGCCAGAGTACAGTGGGTAGGGTGTTTGCCTTGCACATGGCCGACCGGGTTTGATCTCCGGGTCACAGCCAGGAGTAATTCCTGAGTGAAAGAGCCAGGAGTAAGCCTTGAGCATTGCCTGGTGTGACCAAAAAAAGAAAAAAAAAGTGCTTCTCTTGCTCTTACCATTAGTGCCTAGTAGCTATATGACCTCCCCCCACACACACACACACACATGGCAAAGAGCTGTAGCACATACCTTCCGTGTTCATGATTCATGATCTTGGGTGCTGCATGCCCCAGATCTGCTGGGTCCGACAGTACCATTAGCTAGGTCCAAGCCTGTTGGAGACTGCTAACCTGCTAACCCCTCCCGCGTACCCCACCTCCCAAAAGCGATAATGAGCATTCTTCCTGTGCTAGGCCAGTCAGTATGCAAGCACCAAGGAGCGGCTTAAATTCCTGTTGGGGTATAGTATGTACGTAAGTAATATATATATATATATATATATATATATATATATAGTATATATTATTGTGTCAGAGTATGATAAATTTTTCTCCCACTTGTCACTTGTCTTTCTATTTTTCATCTATTTGCTTGAGTGGCGCCCAATAATGTCTCCATTTGTTGGGAATGCGGTCCATTATTGTTACTGTTTTTGGCATATGGAATTACATAGTATGGGAAAAATAGGGAAAGGTAAAGGTGTGCTGGGAGTGGAAGCAAGTTGCAATTTTTTTTTTTGTTTCACTTTTTGGGTCACACCCAGCAATGCTCAAGGGTAACTCTTGACTCTGCTGCACTCAGAAATTATTCCTGGAAGTGCTCAGGGGACCATATGGGATGCTGGGGATTGACCCTTAGTCAGCCGCATGCAAGGCAGATAAAAGCCCTACCTGCTGTACTGTCACTCTGGCCCCAGCAAGTTGAGTTTTAAAATAGGATGGACTAGGTTGATCTTCAGTTGGCATTTTGCCAAAGGAGTACCCAAATGCACTTGTGGGAGAAAATTACTTGAGTAGCTGGTATAGTCGGTGCAGGGTTTCTTGCAGGATCAGAAGCAGAAGTATAATGGAGGGCTAGCTATATTTCTAGCCCCGGTATACTGCCAAGGGATCATGTCATTTGGAGGACTGAAGTCGAGCTGGGGTTTCCCCCCCACAGCATAAACTCACCCCAGCGCTCTCTCCTTTGGCACCTCTGTTCGTTTCTTTGTTTTTGGGTCATACCTGGTGCTGCTCAGGGGTTACTCCTGGCTCAGGGGTTACTCCTGGTTAGTCAGAAATTACTCCTGGTGGTGCTTAGGGACCATATGGGATCCTGGCAATCAAACCGGGGTTGGCCGTATGCAAAGGCGAATGCCCTACTTGTTGGACTATCGCTCCGTCCCCCTTCCCTTGTTCTCTAACATGTGATGATCCAGTTTCCCTTGTATCATTTGTTAGACTCTGTTTTCCCCTTTGAATAATTTTTACTACCCTTGTTGAGTTTTATTTAACCATATACATGAAAGTTTTTTTTTTTTTTAGGGTTTGAGGGCCACAACCCATAATGCCCAGGGGTTACCTGTGGTGGTGCTCAGGAACCATATGGGAAGCTTGGTATTGAACCCATGTGGGCCATGAGCAAGGAGAGCGCCTTTCACTGTGCTGTCTCCAGCCCTTGTTTGTTTTTTTTTTTGGAGATGGCCTCACCCTGCGTTGCTTCGGGACTGTTCCTCGCTCTCTGTTCAAAGACCCCTTGCAGAACTCACTGGGCTGTGTGTGGTGCTGGCGTCGAGCAGTTCTGTCAGTGCATGCAGGGCAAGAGCCTTCACAGCTGTATTTATCTTTCTGGCCCTTAACCTGTTGGTCTTTATGGCAGTGTCTCACTGTTGTCTCCCCCTTTGCTTGCTTTTGTTCCTTTGTTTCTGTTTATTGAAAGTTACTACTTGCTGAGAATAAACTGGTACAATTTCCACACTGTATGTTGAATGAGAATATGTTGGAATTTCTTTTTAAATTCTTTTAGTATTCTTTATGACCTTGTGAATTTTTTTTTGAAGTTAATTGTAGCATGGACTCTTGAAAGACAAAGCTGATTGAATTCCTTTTACTACATTGTAATTGCAAGGTTTAGAGTAATTGCTAGCGTCTGAAAATGTAGGAGTGTGGTAATTTTTGCTGATTATCCAAGAAATCCCTGTGTTCCCATTTAAGTGTTCAGTCAGCACAGGTAGTAAATGACTCAGAATGTATCTGTTAGAGAAGTGTATTGCTTTTTTGACATACAGAGAAGCCAATGACTAATGAATTTGGAAGGTTCATTTGTTTTGGACCACACCTGATGATGCTCAGGGGCTGCTCAGCCCCCTGTGCTCCAGGGTTTCTCCCAGCTCTGCTGGCTACCAAGTGCTGTTAGCAACTGAATCTGTGAGCTATGTCTTTAGCACCGGTTTGTAATTTCTTTAATGGACGTGGAATGAGCGTGGATGAATTTTTGCCTTTTTTTAGAGATTCAAATGTTGAATACATAGATGCTGGCTCTGCAGTTTGTTAATTAAACCACATCCAAGTGTGAGCCGCTGGTGGTACACGTGCACATCAGTTTTATGGTGTTAGTTATTCAAGTAAAAAGGGTTTTTGGGGGAATGAAAGTATAATATTTCTTTTCTTTTTTAAAATTTGTATTTATTTTGGGAGGGGCACACGTGGTAGTGATCAGAGCTTACTCCTGATTGCACTCAGGAACACTTGAGCTTGGAGGCCCATACCGGGTGCTTGGATTCAACCCATGTGGGCCATGAGCAAGGACGTGTCCTATCTGCTATACTGTCGCTCTGGCCCGTGTATTTTTCTTTATTGCACATCACTGGATTTGCTTGTATAATTTTTTCCCTCAAATTCCTCTAAATATACCTTGCTTCCTCTGATTTTTCTTCTTCCCTAGAACAAGTTGCCTTCATTTTGATCAGTCTGGTCTTTGTCGTTTAGCCAAATTGCCATTTTTATTTCGATCAGGAAGAGTTATTTCCTTAAGTCAAGTGGGTTGTACCCCATTATGGGATAATTTTTCCAACTATTCCAGAGTCTGTGATTTTTTTTTCAAATTCATCCAGTTTCTCTATTTCATGAGTCTTTTCTGGCTTATTGTAGTTTTAAGTTAGTCTCTCTAATCTTTGATTTAATTTTTTTTTTGGTAGGGCCAAAGAGCTCAGTTGGAGTGAATGCATGCTTTGCTTGTAGGTCTGAGTTCAAACATGTTCTCCCGACTGCTGTGGGGTATGGCACCACAAACAAAAGTTTTAAAAAGTGTGTTTATTTTCCCCGTCTCTTTTGGTTGTTGCAATGCCTGTGGATCGCATGCATGCCTTGTGGTGGTGCTCGCACACTTGGTTGAGTTCTCAGTTAACCGTGAGTGCCTGCATGCTCACTGGGATTGCACAGTTTATTCATGGTGCTTTCCAGGGATTCCTGCAGTACAGGATCTCTAGAGGGTCATACTTCTGTATTGCTGCTTGTGTGTATCTTTCTTTGACTGGTGCTCATCGACAACTCTCTCGTTGTGGTGCTCTGACTGACCTTGCAGCACTGAGTATCACAGCAGAGCTCCAGGATCAAGCTTGATGTTTGGGGTTGCATGAGGCATTACGCTTCTGACCTTACGTTTGCAAGACTGGTGTTCTTTATTATGTTTCATTGTGCCTTCCTTACCCACTGTGCTATCCAGCCCCCTGCCACACTGGTGTTCCTAAGCCCTAGCTTTTTTTTTTTTTTTTTTTTGTTCTTTTATTGGGGACCATACAGGAGTAACCCCTGAACACAACCATGATTAGATCCTGAGATTAGTGGGTATGCCCTTCCAAGCCATACAAAACAAAAAGCCCTCTTTTTAGTAACCAGGCTCTCCCCAAGACCCCTCTAGTCTTTTACCTCGATCTGTTTCTCTGTCATGATAAACTGTTATGCATGTTTTTGATTTCAGATGGATTTTCTTGGGGAGGCAGGATTTCAGCCACACTCAGCTATGCTCAGGACTTAACTGCTGGCTTTGCTAAGGCTCACTCCTGGCAGACCCTTGGGGTCTAATTTAGTTCAGGGGATTCACCCTTGTACCATCTCTCCAATCCCTTGAGTGAATAGTCTTTTTTAGCTTTTTTTTTTTTCTTTTTGGGTCACACCTGGCAATGCTCAGGGGTTACTCCTGGCTCTGCACTCAGGAATTACTCCTGGTGGTGCTTGGGGACCATATGGGATGCCGGGGATCGAACCAGGGCCGGCACAGGCCGCGTGCAAGGCAAACACCCTACTGCTGGGTTATGGCTCCAGGCCCATTCCCAGTGAATATTCTTAAATAAATATTTTTGTTGATTTTTCAAAACATAACAGTTGCTATTTGGTATAGTTTACTTGACTGCTGTCTTCGATAGAAATATTTTATTTGTCTTTTGTTTGGGGGCCACAGCCAGTGGTGCTCATGGTTTGCTCTTGACTCTGGACTCATGGATCTCTACTGGCAGAGCTTAGGGGACCAGAGGGGTGCTGGGGATCAAGTCTTGTCAGCCACTTCTAAGGCAAGCGCCTTACCTAGTGTACTATCTCTCCAGCTCCAGAGGTATCATTTTAAATGTGTTGTTACTCATATGATATCTTTGTTTTCATTTACATCTTCACTAATAAAAATATTTTTTATTATAGAATATTTAAATTTTTATTATAAAATGCACTTTTTATTTATAAAAGAACGTGATACCTTCATGTTCTTTTTGTTGTCTTAATCATTTTTTGTATTTAGTTACTATGGATTTTTAGGATCAAGTGTGCGTGTGTGATCTTTATATTTTTAAAATAATCCCTTAAGAAGGTATCACCTTTCTACTTGCTCGATGGGTTGTTGCCTGATTTCATGAAAAAATAAACCCACTTAGATTGAAAATACTATAAAAGGCTTACTTTTAAATGATTATTAAAGTTTAAATGATTATTTTCTATGTGAATTGCTAGTGAAGTGACATCTATTGTACCAGTATCTTAAAAGTATAAAAGAAAATTTCATATATTTTATGGCTTAAGAATGACTATATATGGGCGGAGCAATAGCCCAGCAGGTAGGGCGTTTGCCTTGCGTGGCGGCCGGCCTGTGCCAGCCCGGGTTTGATCTCCGGCATCCCATATGGTCCCCTGAGCACTGCTAGGAGTAATTCCTGAGTGCAGAGCCAGGAGTAACCCCCTGAGTGTCGCCGGGTGTGACCCAAAAAGGCAAAAAAAAAAAGAATGACTATATGGGGGGCTGAAACTATAGTACAGCGAGAAGGGCGTTTGCCTTGCATGAGCCAACCTGGGTTCTACTTGTGTCATCCATACGGTCTCCTGAGCACTGTCAGGCATAATCCTGAGTGCAGAGCCAGGAGTAATCCCAGAGTGTCATTGGGTGTGACCCACAAAAGCAAAAGAAAAAAATAATTGATATTCAGACATTGAATATTAGATTCTAGCTTTTGAAGAATTGGATTTTATTTATTATTTTAGTTTTTGGGACCTCACCCAGCAATTCCCAGGGTTTACTCCTGGCTCCGCTCAGGAGTATCTCCTGGTGGTGCTCAGGGGATATATAGGGATGCTGGGATTGAACCAAGGTTGACTGTACAAGACAAGCATCCGACCCACTGTACTATCTCTCTGGCCGTGAAGAAGCACTGAATCTTAAATAGTATTATTTTATTTAGAGAGCAGACACTGTTATGCTCATTTTATTTTTTATGGGTGACAGGACTATAGCTGTAGTTTTTTACTAGATTAACAAACAAAATGGCTAAAGTTTGGAGATGTTTAATGTTAGAGAATGTGTTTATAATATGGAAACTGGCCAGGAATATACATATAAAATGGCAGGGGAATGACTTATGGGAGAGATCAATAATTAAAGCAGTACTTAACCTTTCACAGATAACTAGGGCTTTGATAGTGCCAAATTGTCATGTGGAATATTTTTTTCTGTGTGTTTGTTTGCACAGGTCATTAACTGAAGACACTAAACAGCTATGCAGAATTCTCACATGGACGAATACAGAAATTCTAGTAATGGCAGCACAGGCAACAGTTCGGAGGTCGTGGTGGAACAGTCGGCTGACTTCACTACTGAGATTATGAATGTTACAGAAATGGAACAGTCGCCTGATGGGTCTCCCAATGCGAATGCAACTACGGAGGAAAGTGAAATGGCAAATGCTGTGGAACTTCCAGTGACAGAAACACAAACAAATTTCCCTGCAGAATATGAAAAATTTTGGAAAACTGTAGAAAATAATCCTCAGGACTTTACAGGCTGGGTATATTTGCTTCAGTATGTAGAGCAGGAGGTTAGTAACGGTTCAAAGGGAATAAAAGGGATTGGTCAGGTATTGTCAGATCATGCCTTATTTTATATTAAAATCACCTCATAATTTTCAGATTAAGCTGAAGAACATTAGGTACATATTCCTTTCCATTTAATAAAGCGGCATAGCAGGCCAGAGAGATGATCGGAGTGTATGCTTAGCATGAAGGAGGCCTGGCTGGGAGCTCTGGCACCGCTCAGTTCCCTAAGCATTCCCAAGGGTGACACCCGCAGCAAAGCGCCGACTGTAACATTCCCTGAGCTCTGCTAGGGGTGCCCATGTCCAAGATCACACCAAGGCAAAACAGATAACCTTAGCATTTGTATATTATGGAAAATTAGCATGAGTGGAATCAAAATCTGATGTTGTAATTGGTGTGTGTGTGCATGTGTGTGTGTGTGTGTGTGTGTGTGTGCATGTGTGTAAAATAGAAACTTACCTTGCTATTTAAGAATGTTAGAGTTAGTTCCTCTCATTTTAGATGATAAGGTTGTATTTGTAGGTGGATGGACTTCTGTGTGTGTGTAGTTTTAAAAAGTACCACTTATGTTTTTTTTTTTTTTGCTATGATACTGTTGAAATCGAATATTTTCATAAGAACGCTCCAAGATGTTTAAATACCTTGTTTTATTTTTATCAGAATCACTTGATGGCTGCCAGGAAAGCATTTGACAAATTTTTCATACACTATCCGTATTGCTATGGTTACTGGAAAAAGTATGCAGACCTTGAAAAGCGGCACGACAACATTAAACAATCAGATGAGGTGCGTAAATCACTGAATAAAGTTACCTTCAACTAGGTACTGTAAGCCAAATAATCACAAAACATACTTTTTTTTCTTTGGCTGGCAGTACCTACCATTTATGGTCAACAATTTTATAGGGTATTTTATTTGCATTTGTCACTCTTGTGGCATTTGTAGCTAATATTTTCTCTCTCTTTGTTGGCAGGTGCGTTAAACCTCTACAGTTTGTCAAGCTTTGCAGTGCAAGCCTCTGTATTACACTGCAGCTTAACAAGTAGGGCAGGGCTTTTCTCTCACTTACATTTGTTTCTCATTTTCCAAACAATATAGTTGGTTTGCTAGTCACATTTGCTACGTCTTATTGCATTTTTGGTCAGACGCTGTCATTGATGCTCTAATGGGTCTGTGCCCTATGGTCTGTAACCCAAAGCTGCCCACACAACCCGCTCAGAATGCAGGGACTGCTGCGCTTTGAAGATCAAGACTCTGCACGTGGGGATCAGAACATTGCCATGTTCTATCCAACATCCACCCAAATGGTAATGGTAGATTATTTAAACAAAATTCCAGTAATTAGTATTTCTAAGGTTCACCGGATAACACAGTGTTGCCTCTCTGTTAAGAAATGATTAAATATTTGAGGTACAGTTTGTTGTTTTCTTCTTAGGTGTATCGGCGGGGACTTCAGGCAATACCTCTTAGTGTTGACCTTTGGATACATTATGTAAACTTCTTAAAAGAGACTCTGGACTCTGGTGATCCCGAGACAAGTAATACAATAAGAGGGTATGTAGAACATTGTTGCTACTCAGATGTATTTAAAGATGTAAATAAGTAGAACCAGTCATGAATAATAAACTGGATGTTTAACTTTTTTTTTTTTTTTTTGCTTTTTTGGGTCACACTTGGCAATGCTCAGGGGGTTACTTCTGGCTCTGCACTCAGGAATCACTCCTGGCGGTGCTCAGGGGGACCATATGGGATGCCACGGATCGAACCCAGGTCGGCCATGTGCAAGGCAAACGCCCTACCTGCTGTGCTATCGCTCCGGCCCCTGGATGTTTAACTTTTATCTATTACTTTTCACTTAAAAATATTTCTTTTTGGAAAATAAAAATAAATAAAGTTTTAGTGGAAATTACCTCAAACGTGTGGGAGTCAGAGGTTAGGTAAGGCAGAGAAGGGAACATGTGTGAATAAATGTCGAAAGGGCTGATACCAACCTAGAACTGAGCATTAAATACAGGCAAAAAAAATGCACATGATGGTTTCTAAGTGTATGTAGTGCAACCCACAATGTGTAAGAGAAGGAAAAGAGAGAGAGGGAGAGAGAAAAGAGATAAAGAACCTGCCATTTAGACAGGCTATGGGAGGGAGGAGGGGGACATTGGTGATGGGAAATGGGCACTGGTGGAGGGCGGGGTGCTGGAACACTATGTGACCGAAACCTCTAAACATGAGCAACGTTGTAATCTCACGGTGGTATAATAAAATGTTTAATAAAAAATATTTCTTTTTTGGGGCCAGAGTGATAGCACAGTGGGGAGGTCATTTGCCTTGCATGCGGCTGACCTGGGTTCGATCCCGGCATCCCATATGGTCCCCCGTGCTCTGCCAGGAGTAATTCCTGAGCGAAGAGCCAGGAATAACTCCGAGTGTCACCGGGTGTGACTCAAAAAGCAAAAAAAAAAAAAAAAAAAAAATCTTCTTTGGGGGTTGGGGGGGAGAGCCACACCTGGCTCTGATCTCAGGGATCGCTCCTGGTGGAGCTCTTGAGACATCTCTGATGGCATCCAACCCAGATTGGCTGTGTGAACGGCAAGAACTTTACCCATTGCACTGTGTCTCCAGCCACCACTTATTTTTTTTTTTAATTTTATTGTCTTAGTTATGCTCAGGAGATCTCTTCTGGCTGTGCTGTGTGGTGCTGGGCATTGAAGTAGGTTTGATTGTGTACAAGGCAGTCTCTTCAACCCCTATGCTATTTCTCTGGCCCCTCTTCACGGTTTTGCTTTTGGAGCATAACCAGTGATGATGCTCAAAGCTATTCCACATGGTGTGAGGCAGTGATTGCTCCTTGTATTGGACAGAGAACACTTTGGTGCTTGGTGTTGAGTCAAAACAGGTATTTTAATTCATTGAGATAACTGGGCCCTCGTTTTCACTATTTTTGTTTTTGGTCACACCTAAGTGGCCCTAGGGCATTGGGGCATGCTGCTCTTTGCTCTGTGCTGGGCATGGAGTTAGGGGCCTGTCCCAGGGACCAGGTAGTATTGTGTATCTAGTCTAAGATTCCAAGACTCTCTCTCTTTTTTTTTTTTATTTGAGCCACACTGGAGGAGCTCAGGGCTTACTCCTGGTCTGCTCAGGGATCACTTCTGGTAGGGCTCAGGGGCTACATGGGGTGCTGGAGATCGAACCCAGCTTGGCTGCATGCAAGTGAAGTGCCTTACCCTGAGCTGTTTCTCAAGCCCCATGAACCCAGGCCGTTTACACACTAAGCATGCACTTAGCGCATTGAACTGTCTGAGTCTCTTTTCACTATAAAAGAAAAGACACACAAATTATGCATGATTATAAAATTTATAGATAACAAAGTTCTTTCTAATTGTTTCTCCATTCTTTCATTGCTCTTTTTGTTTAGAGGCTCAGTGTCTACTTCCTACTGAGTGCTTAGAGGTCAGTCCTGGTGGTGCTCAGGGGCAGGGGTTTTGTCCTGAAAGCTTTCCTCCAACCCTTTGAAACGTCCTCCCTGACCCCACACCCCCTTGTGTACCTAGTCTTACTCTCTTCATGGTTAGTGACTTTGGGTATGTCCTCTGAAGTGTACATACATAAATAGGTATGTGTGCTTATTATATGTATTTTTTTTCTGTTTCATAATGCCAGGGATTGAACCAGGGGCCATAGTTCGATCTTGACTGTTATTGTGAACCTGATGATTAGGTACTTGGGTTTGTTGAAGTTGGAGGCTACTAGAGCCACACTCAGTAGTGCTGGGCAGTGGGGCTACACCCAGCAGTGCAGATGGATACCCGGGATTAAATCAGGGTCTCAGGACTGGTGACAGATTAGAGGGGTTCAGGGAGTTTGACTTGAATCAGGCCAACACCTGTTTGGTTTCCCACACACTGATTGGGGCAACGTCAGAGTACTGCCTGGTGTGACCCAAGTCTTTTTTTTTTTTTTTTTTTGCTTTTTGGGTCACACCCGGCAATGCTCAGGGGTTACTCCTGGCTCTGCACTCAGGAATTACTCCCTGGCGGTGCTCAGGGGACCATATGAGATACCGGGGATTGAATCTGGGCTGGCATAGGCCGGCCACATGCAAGGCAAACACCCTACCCGCTGGGCTATCGCTCCAGCCCCCAGACCCCAAGTCTTGAAACAGGCAGACATTGGGCCTCAACTATCCAGATTCCATATCCTAATTTTCATACAATGGAAAAATAATTTTTTTAATTTTATTTATTTTTTTATTTTTTGCTTTTTGGGTCACACCCGGCAATGCTCAGGGTTTACTCTTGGCTCTGTACTCAGGAATTATTCCTGGCGGTGCTCGGGGACCATATGAGATGCTGGGGATTAAACCCGGGTCCGGCCATGTACAAGACAAACGCCCTAGCTACTGGACTATAGCTCCAGCCCCTACCTTACCTTCTTTGTGCCTTTTCCTGTAGTCGTACTGTTGATGCTATTATTTCTGCCTTAAGAGAAACTCTTGGGATTTCATCATTATGATGTTTCTAAACAAGGCCCTATATCTTTTCCTTTTTTGTTGCTTACAGGGTGCATTTTTAATTTTTTATTATTATCATTATTATTATTATTATTATTATTATTATTTTTGCTTTTTGGATCGCACCCGACTATGCTCACAGGTTACTCCTGGCTCTGCACTCAGAAATTACTCCTGGCGGTGCTCGGGGGACCATATGGGATGCCAGGGATCGATTTTGGGTTGGCAGCGTGCAAGGCAAATGCCCTAACTGCTGGACTATCGCTCCGTACCCTGGGTGCATTTTTAAATTAGGTCTGCTCATATTTCATACCCACCTATCCTTCCTTTCTCCCTCCTTCCCTCCCACCCACGCACCTTCCTTCCTTCCTTCCTTCCCTTCCTTCCTTCCTTCCTTCCTTCCTTCCTTCCTTCCTTCCTTCCTTCCTTCCTTCCTTCCTTCCTTCCTTCCTTCCTTCCTTCCTTCCTTCCTTCCTTCCTTCCTTCCTTCCTTCCTTCCTTCCTTCCTTCCCTTCTTTCCTCCCTCCCTCCTCCCTCCCTTACTCCCTCCCTCCCTCTCTCCCTCCCTCCCTATCTCCCTCTCTCCCTCTCTCTCTTCCGTCCCTCTCCCCTCCCTCCCTTTCTGTGCTTGGGAAACCATTTGGGATGCCGGGATCAAACCTGGGTCAGCTGTGTGCAAGGCAAACGCCTTACCCACTAGACTATCACTCTAGCCCCTCATACCCACATTTAATTTATTATATGTTTTGTGGGTTTTTTTTTTTTTTTGGGGGTGCTCAGAGGTTACTTGCTCAGAAAACTCTCCTGGCAGATTTGGTGGGCCTCATGGGTTGCAGGGGATCCACCCGGTTGGCCACTTGCAAGGCAACAAGGCAAGCACCTTACCCGCTGTACTATCTCTTTGACCCCCTCATACCTGCATTTTACAGGAGTGTTACAGTAGCTTCTGATACAGTGTGATTGGGATAACGGAAACACCAAATTAATGTCCAGTGATAACTCTTAATTTTGAGCGTGAGTAGTTTATCCATAGGGCTTTGAATTATGCCTTCATTCTTCATTCTCTTTTAGCTTCCTGTATTGCTTTTGAGATGTATGATTCAGTTCTTCAGATTCTTTTTAATTAAAAATGTTTTATTTTGGGAATTTGTAGTTAGAGTACAGTGGGCAGGGAGCTTGTCTTGTATATGCTGATCTGAATTCCATTCCGGAACCCCATGTGAGTCCCACCAGGAATGATCCCTGGGTGCAGAGACAGGAGGAAGCCCTGAGCACTTCAAGGTGTGGCCCAAAACACAAAAAAAAAAAACAAGTTTTGGTTATACACCCAGTGGCACTCGTGGCTGCTCCTGGCTCTGTGAGTGATGATTGCTTCTGGAGCTGCAAGGGGGTCATGCTGCCAGGGATTGAGCTTGGGCCTCCTGCAAGCATAGTATAGGGGCCAGTCTTGGGCTATTTCAGGTACTGTGAGTTACTTAGCAGTGCTCAGAGCCATTGGGTACTGAGAGTCAAACATGCGCCTCGCATGTGCTCTAGCACTTGAGTTAAGTCCTGCCCTTTATTTTCTAAATATTTTTCCTTATAGAAGCTTAAACTGTTCTTTATATCTTTGATGTAAATGTGAATTTGTTTAGTCCACTTTGAGATCCCCCTCCAATTCATTGTGCTTAGTTTTTGTAACTGTGGGATGCCCACATGTTGCTGTTTTTTAAATTTTATTTTTTGATTTTTTTGTTTTTTTGGTCACATCCAGCAATTCTCAGGGGTTACTCCTGTCTCTGCACTCAGGAGTTACTACTGGCAATTTTGGGGACCAGATGGGATGCCAGGGAATCGAACCTGGGTTGGCTGTGTGCAAGGCAAACACCCCTACCCTCTGTACTATCACTCCTGCCCTGCCATTTTTAATACTAAGGTATTAGACCCTCTGTTTTGTTTTTCTGTTTTGGGCCACAGCTAACAGTGCAGACCATTCACTCCTAGCTCTGCATTTTGGGATCACTCCTGGTTTTTGTGTTTAACCTTTTGCGTTTAAGTTTCCTTTCCAAAGCACATACAAAGTTGGCATCCTACTCAAAATATGCCTTTCAGGCACACCTGTGACCTACTGTGCTAAAAATAAAAAAGGTGTCACATTGGATGTTTGTTAACAAGTTAGTCATGTAGCTAGTGGAATTTTCTGATACCCAACTGTCTGTGGGTATCACATAAAGAACTGGTATCAGATAAAGAACTATCTGATAAAGAACAGCATTGGAATTCAAAGCTTGATGTCTTAAATTAGTTGCCTGAAAGGAGAAAGGCAGGCACGGATCTGAGCTGTCTGAGCTCCACTTATTGCTTTCTTTTTTACGATGCAGATAATTGATCCCAGGGCCTCATAACAAGTTTTCCCTCTTTATAAACAAAGTTATTTATTCCTTTTTTGCCTGTTTTATTCACACCTTGGCCACGGTCAGGGATTAATCCTGACTCTGCACTTAGGAATTGCTCCTGGCAATGCTTGGGGGCTTATGGGATGCCGGGGATGGAACCTGGGTCAGCCTTGTGCAAGGCAAACTCCCTATCCGCTATACTATCGCTCCGGCCCTAAACGAAAATTTAGTAATTTCTATTATTTGTTCTTTATTTCTCTGTCTCTGTGTAAGCAGTTCTATGTTTAATTTGACATCTTAAATTGCAAATAATACTTGTAGGTGATTTTATTTTGGAAAGACAACTTAAAAACTATTTAATTTTTTTCAGAACTTTTTGAGCACGCTGTTCTAGCCGCAGGAACAGATTTCCGATCCGACAGACTGTGGGAAATGTATATAAACTGGGAAAATGAACAGGGAAACCTGAGAGAAGTTACCGCTATATATGATCGTATTCTTGGTATTCCAACGCAGCTGTATAGTCATCATTTTCAGAGGTAGGTGAAAAATCAGATTTTCAATTGTTCAAGTAATGATTTCAGGGATTTTTTTTTTTTTTTTTTTTTTTTTTTTTTTTTTTTGCTTTTTTGGGTCACACCCGGCAATGCTCAGGGGCTACTCCCTTGCTCTGCACTCAGGAATTACTCCTGGCGGTGCTCGGGGACCATATGGGATGCCGGGATCGAACCTGGGCCGGCACAGACTGGCCAGTGCAAGGCAAACACTCTACCTGCTGGACTATTGCTCCGGCCCTACTGTTCTTTTCTTAAATGCAATAGCTATATATATATTGATAGAACTAGGATTTAAATTTATTCTTGTTCATGTTTCTTCGTTCCATGAAAAGACAGGAAGAAATAAGTCTGTCATTGTTTTGTCTTTTTTTTTTCAAATTTTTTAAATGTTTGTTTTCTTTGCCCATTGCACCTTATATGTACCATGACCAATCCCTCCACATTGCACCTTCCCACCCACCGATATCTCCAGTTTGTCCACCCACCCCTTAAACCTGCCCCCCTTAACAGGCCCTCAACAACTTATTTTATTTTGCTTGTTAAAATTTGCTACAAGAATGATAAGTGTTTCCTCAGAAGAAAGTAAAGATTATGTAATCTTACTATGGAGCCGTTAAGCCCTTTTATAAGAGATTGCTAACATGTTAGAGGTTAATAAGCCTTTGTGCTAATTTTTTTATTTTATTTTTATTTTTATTTTTTTGGTTTTGGGTCACACTCGGCAATGCTAAAGGGTTACTCCTGCCTCTGTGCTCAGGAATTACTTCAGGCCGTGCTTGGGGGACCACATGGGATGCTGAAGATTGAACCTAGGTTTGCCGCATGCAAGGCAAATGCCCTACCTGCTGTGCTATCGCTCTGGCCCCCTTGTGTTGATGTTTTATTGATTAAGATAGGATGTCTTCTACATTACGTCCATGTAGTCTGGTGCGCTGCTCCTGGTTTACTGGTGGTGTTGCGGAGCATGCTCCAGGAAGTCCAGAATTTTTAACGAGTCGATACACCTGTAGTTAAATTCTTGTTCTTAATTTTTATTTTATTCTTTTTTTTTTTGCTTTTTTGGGTCACACCGGCAATGCTCAGGGGTTACTCCTGGCTCTGCACTCAGGAATTACTCCTGGCGGTGCTCGGGGGGACCATATGGGATGCCGGGATCGAACCCAGGCCGGCACAGGCCAGCCGCGCAAGGCAAACGCCCTACCCGCTGGGCTATTGCTCCGGGCCCAATTTTTATTTTATTCTATTATTCTGCTTTTATTTTTTTGTTTTTTTTTGGGTCACACCTGGTGATGCTCAAGGGTTACTTCTGGCTCTGCACTTAGAAATTACTCCTGTCAATGTATGGGGGGACAATATAAGATTCCAGGAATTAAATCCAGGTCAGCCAGAAAGGCAAATGCCCTACCTGCTGTGCTATCTCTCTGGCCCCTGGAATTAAATTTTTAAATGGGTGCCTTTTGGGTTGGGTGCTTGACTGCCGAAATTTCCGGAAGTTCAGTGAGATGTTGCTCATCCTTGACTGAGATGGATGTCTTTTACCACAGAAAGGAAAAAGGGGGTAGTTTCATTTTTCTTCAAACTGAAGTTCCTTGAAAAGACTCTGTGATAGAAATCTTAACATGGAATCGGAAATGAGGCTTCCTGTATAGAGCATATATTTTCTTGTCTTCCTTTAGATTTAAAGAACATGTACAGAATAACTTGCCCAGAGATCTTTTAACTGGTGAGCAGTTTATTCAGCTGCGACGGAATTAGCTTCTGTCAATGGCCATAGTGGTGATGATGGCCCTCCCGGTGATGATGTGCCGTCAGGAACTGAAGATATAACTGACCCTGCAAAGGTAGCCAGCCTCAGGGAAATGCTTGCAGTGCACGCGGGGCTGGGCTTTCTGTCCTTTGCCTTTTTTATATATATGATGGCTTGACACTCACATGAAGTTTATTTCTGATGAGCAAAGTGGTAATTCTTTAATTAATGTATAGTTTAAATACAGATTTAAGGCAGGTAATCTGCTTTGTTATGTAATACTTGGTAATACTTTAGAAGGGATTTTTTGTTTGTGTAGGTTGTGATCTGATTATATATTTGTGGTTTGTGGGGTGGGCACACTTAGCTGTGCTCAGGGACTACTCCAAATTTGAAGCGTTAGGGTCATTCCTGGCATTATGCAAGGGACATAAACCAGGTCTCCAGCATGCACACCATCACAGACCAACAAAGACACAAAGACAGACAGACAGACAGACACACACACACACACACACACACACACACACATACATACACACACACACACGAGCTCCATAGCATCACCAAGAATGCTCACAAACCAAAATAAAACAAATACAAGTACACAATAGTACAAGAAAACCAATATATGAATGAAGGAATGATTTCTTGGAGAATTCTATTTTGCTTATTGGTGTGGTTAATTGCACTGTGCTCATACTTTTTTGTTTATAGCTCTAAGGCTTAACTGTGCGGGAGTAATGCTTAAATGTAAGCAATACTATTTAAAAGCTTCAGTATCTGAGTTGTGTAATATAATCTTTTTCTTTTTCTCTCCAAGCTAATAACGGAGATAGAAAACATGAGGCATAGAATCATTGAAATTCATCAGGAAATGTTTAATTATAATGAACATGAAGTTAGTAAAAGGTGGACATTTGAAGAAGGTGTAAGTTTTTTGCATGGTCTCTATTTTTTGCTTATATAATACTTTGAGTATTTGTCCCTCTGCTATAATATTTTCTGTCATTAGTTTATAATTTGCCGTGATGTATTTTTAGGTCTTTTTATTTATTTGGTTTTGTTTTGGGGCCACATATAGAGGTGCTCAAGGCTCCTCCTGGATTTACATAGGGATCACTAAGATCCACTTGCATCATTTTTTATATAACTTGTTTCCCCTATACAATTTTGTAATTTGCCAGCTTTATTTACTTTTTCATGCTTATCTCATCATTTCTACTCTCTTACATGCCCACTCCACCCCGCCTCCTCACCTATGAGTGGCACTGGTCTAGTTCCGGTTTTTTTGCCTTTCCAGTTCTGATCTTTCATGTGAACATTCCATGATATGATTTTTTATGGCTAGCTAGCAAAAAGACTTTATGGATGAATACGCAGTGTAATCATAAGTTACAGAAACTGTTCTGTTACTCCATAATGTCACCTTGGCCCCTTTTCTGTGAGTAACCGATTCTATTCCTAGCCCTTGTTTTATCCATTTTCATTTTGAAACTAACGGTGCTCAGAACTTACTCCTGGCACGACTCAGAAGGCCATAAGTGTGGTGCCAGTAGTAAGCCCTGGCACTGCTGGGGATGGTACTACCACCCACCACCACCCTCAGTACACACCTACACACACACACACACACACACACACACACACCAATATTTTGTTGTTGTTACCTATAGTCAGATTTGCTTTGGTATTGAAATTGTTTGCTTTTATTGTCATGCAATTTTTTCTAACAGATTAAAAGACCTTATTTTCACGTGAAACCATTGGAAAAGGCACAACTAAAAAACTGGAAAGAATACTTAGAATTTGAAATTGAAAATGGAACTCATGAACGAGTTGTGATTCTCTTTGAAAGATGTGTCATATCATGTGCTCTCTATGAGGAGTTTTGGATTAAGGTAAGAAAATAAGAATGCTCCGAGACTTCAACATATTATAAACATTATCTAGTGACTAACCTATTTTGTACTTCTGTTGAATGTTGTTCATATAACTATATCTGTTGCATTAGGAGATGGTCTGCTTGCAACCAGATTTGACTGCTGCATATGCCAACCTCGTTGCCTCTCTTCGTCCTTCCTTACAGAAACTAGTCTAGTGGTTCAATAAAGGTGCTGAATGGGTTTAAAAATAGAATTTTATCGTTCTGTCACAAATTTAATAACTTGTTCAACTGTAAATTATTCAGTATTTCCTCTGTTTCTGTACATAGTACGCCAAGTACATGGAAAACCATAGCATTGAAGGAGTGAGGCATGTCTTCAGCAGAGCTTGTACTATTCATCTCCCAAAGAAACCCATGGTGCATATGCTTTGGGCAGCTTTTTGAGGAACAGCAGGGTAAGAATGAGGACATTTCAGTGGATATTTTGGGATTTTATGTCAAGTTACAAGAGTTACAAGGATTAAGTCTTGAGGGATGATGAAAACAAGAGGTTGGAGGACCTGAGATAGTAGAGTGGGTCCGGTGCTTGCCTTGCATGTGACTGTCCTGGGTTTGATCCATTTGGACTGGTGATTGAGGGGCGGTAGTGATGAGTGAAGGTGGTGTGACACTGCATTCACCCAACTTACTGGCTTTGTAACAGATTTACTGGTCATTAATAGTGAATGCAGGATATTACACCAAAATGGCATCTCATATCAGGTGCGATTCCTGACTGCAGAGCCAGGAGTAACCTCTGAGCATTGCTGAGTGTGACCCCAAAGCTTCTTGTAAAGATCAGAATAGTAAATATTTTATGGTTTTGGGGTCAGATATTTCTTTTGGAACCCTACAGTCTTCGCTCATCATACCTCGAAATGCTGTAATGGACAATATATAAACATGCGCCTAATGGTTTTCCCTTTTTTTTTTTTTTTTTGGAAAGGGTAAAGAATTGATATGCTTTATGTGGGGTATTTCAGTATACCTGGAGTAAAAGATATTTCAGGAAGTAAAAAGAATGTATAAATATCTAATTATTATTTCTAGGTAATATTAATGAGGCCAGAAATATCTTGAGAACATTTGAAGAATGTGTTCTAGGATTGGCAATGGTTCGTTTGAGAAGAGTAAGTCTAGAACGGCGGCATGGAAACCTGGAGGAAGCTGAGCACCTGCTCCAGGATGCCATTAAGAACGCCAAGTCAAACAACGAGTCGCCCTTTATGCTATCAAACTAGCTCCGCATCTTTTTAAAATACAGAAGAACTTTCCGAAATCAAGAAAGGTGCTTTTGGAAGCAATTGAAAAGGACAAAGTATGTATGTTTTTTAAAAGACTGTCATAAAAAACTGGTCATTTGTTTTTATTTTGGCAACTATGATGAAATACTTGGTCTGTATGTAATACATTACTAAATGAAGACAACAGTCCCTCTAAACTGATGTTGCCATTCTTTTTTTTATAAATGACTGAATTAAATGGTTGTGAAAATGCAGATTCTTGGATTAGAAAGTATTGAAGAGGGGCCAGAGCAATCGGATATTGGGGAGGGCATTTGCCTTACGCCACTGACCCCGGTTCAATTCCCAGCTGTCCATTTTGTCCCCAGGAGTGACCCAAAAAGCCTAAATAAATAAACAAACAGAACATTATTAAATAAAAGAAAGTATTGAAGATCATTCTTCAACCTTGCTACATCTGAAACTGCCCCTGGACTTGGGAATGAAGGATACTAGTGTTCAACAAAGATACTGTGGCACTTTCTAGTGTTCACCTAATTTATTAATTTTACAACAAATTTATTGGTTATTCAGCCTCCAATAGGGAATCCAGGATAACTTGCACCAAATAGCAGTTGCCTTCACTTGTAGCATATGTGTCAGTGAGATCCTTCTCTTTTTCCAAACTTTTTTCCTTTTATCCATTGAATGAAGGAAGCACTAGTTTTTGTTGTTTGACTGATGTAGGTCTTATATGTTTAGATTTCTAACTGTTGAAGCTGGGGCATAGTACAGTGGGGAGGGCATTTGCCTTGCATGTAGCCGACCGGGTCAGTTCTGGCATCCCATGTGGTCCCCTGAGAATTTCCTTTTGTGATGCAGAAATGCAGAAAGCCTAAATAAATAAATAAATAAACAGAAGGGCGGTCAGCTTTCCCTTTATTTTTAAAAAAAGGATGAACTGTTGAGGACTGTAGAAATAACTTTTTATGTTTTACTTTATATTTGTCTTGGTAGATCTAGCCTAATTAAGCTGAAGATACTGCATGGAGTTTTAATAACTGCATGTAATGACTTTTATAGTTCAGGAAGTAGCTCCAGTTTTGTCCTTACTCTCATTGTGTATTGTCATCTAGATATGTGCTGAAAATATTTAACATGAATTACATTTTAATAAATCTTTCATTATTGAGTTTTTCATACTGAGGTACAAAAAATCAAAGCATTTAAAATAATGTGATCAAAAATAATGTGATCTCAGAAGCTGGAGAAAAATAAAATATGATCTAATAAAATATTAAGAAATATTAATACTGGTTTTTACACAGGAGAACACAAAGTTATACCTCAATTTACTTGAAATGGAATATAGTGGTGACCTCAAACAAAATGAAGAGAACATCATTAATTGTTTTGACAAAGCTATACATGGGTCATTACCTATTAAAATGAGGATTACGTTTTCTCAAAGAAAAGTGGAATTTCTTGAAGATTTTGGTTCAGATGTTAATAAGTAAGATCTTAATTATTATATATTTGAGTAGTCAAGTGAGCATTGGTAATTCTGGCTTGGAATTTGATGATTAGTACAAGCTGAAGCAGTAAAATTTAAAAATGCTTGGGGTTGGAGAGCTAATACAGGGATAAGGCACATGCCTTGTATTCAACTGCAGTTTAATCCCTGGCATCACAGCACAGAGTTCAGTAGCCCTGAGCACAGCTGCTGTAGTCCAAAACAAGTAAGGTTGTCTAGGCTACTTTTCCCCTTAGATTTAGGCATAAATTTAGTTTTTTAAATGGTTATGTGCAGAAAATTGGTTTTTCCTTTCAAAACTCTTCAGGCTGGGATATGGTTTAGTTAGCAGTAGAGCACATCCCAATAACGCAGGCCTAGGGAAAAAGTAAATTTTGAAAAAATACAGCGGATTCCAAAAAATGTACATTCCAAACTGGGGAATGTGGCTTATTTGTAGAGATTGTGGATCAGGTCCTCGGTTCAGTCCCAGCCCCCAAAAACAAATCAAATAACAGTAATTGTTACTATTCATGGTAATACTGAACAAAACCAGAATTAGGGGCCGGAGCGATAGCCCAGCGGGTAGGGCGCTTTGCCTTGCATGCGGCCGGCCTGTGCCGGCCTGGGTTCGACCCCCGGCGTCCCATATGGTCCCCGCGCACCGCCAGGGGTGATTCCTGAGTGCAGAGCCAGGAGAAACCCTGAGCATTGCCGGGTGTGACCTAAAAAGCAAAAAAAAAAAAAAAAAAAACCAGAATTATAGTCTTAGTTGTGGTAGATCGCTTCTAGGCTTTTCCCATGTGTTAGAGAAGATAACCATGGGTAGAAACAACGTTTTCTATAGTTTTAGTCAACTGTAGAAAAGAGAACAGGCTCTTTCCAGTAGCATGGCTAAAGAGCCTGGGACTCATAATTTTGTGGATATGCTTATCTCTCAACTAATCATTGTTGGGCTGAGTGATAGCACTGCAGGTAGGACATTTGCCTTGCACGAGCCGACCCAGGTTCAATCCTCAGCATCCCAGATGGTGTCCGAGCACCTCCAGGAGTAATTCCTGAGCATCGTAGGGTGTGACCCAAAAAAAGAAAATTAGGGGCTGGAGTGATAGCCCAGCTGTTGGCCCAGGTTCGATCCCTGGCATCCCATATGGTCCCCTGAGCACTGCCAGGAGTAATTCCTGAGTGAAGAGCCAGGAGAAACCCCTGAGCATTGCCGGGTGTGGCAAAAAGCAAAAAAAAAAAAAAAAAAAAAAGAAAATTAAAACTAATTGTTCATGGTGTATGCTATTGTATTTGCTCAAGTTTGTATCCCTGAAGCCCCATTTGAACCAAAGAACCATACACTCTGAGATATGTTACAGCATTTATATCCTAAAGGAAATAAAATTTAACAGGTAATTGCAGACAGGTGTTCCTACTTAGTAGCTTGTTTTTAAAAATATAGGGGGAGGCGGCTGGAGAGGTATTTTAGCAGGTTGGGTGTTTGCCTTGCATACTTTTTTTTTTTTTTTTTTTTTTTTTTTTTGGTCACACCCGGGATGCTCAGGGGTTTCTCCTGGCTCTGCACTCAGGAATTACTCCCTGGCGGTGCTCGGGACCATATGGGATGCCGGGGATCGAACCCGGGCTGGCACAAGCCGGCCACGTGCAAGGCAACGCCCTACCGGCTGGGCTATCGCTCCGCCCCAACCTTGCATACTCTTAATTGGATTTGATCCTTAATATCCTGAACCCTGCAAGGAGTGATCTCTGATGCAGAGCCTGGAGTAAAGTCCTTAGCACCCCCTTCCCCCCAAAAAAAATACACACAAAAACAACTACTGGGTATTTATTGCAACATATTTGGCTCCATCATTTAAATAACTTAGAATCTAAAGAAAAAAAATTTTTAACCTTTTTTCAGGCTTTTGAATGCTTATGATGAACATCAAACGCTCCTAAAAGAACAGGATTCTTTAAAAAGGAAAGCAGAAAATGGGTATGTAACTCTTGCTGAATTAAGAACAGGATAATTAAAAGACATTTAAATGTAGTATGCTTTTATGGATAAAATATTTTTAAATGTTACCTTTTTGTACACAGGTGACATTCAACTATTTGTTAAAGTACTTCTCTGTGAGTTTTGAAAGTTTTCAATTTTTATTTAGCTCAGAAGAACCAGAGGGAAAAGAAAGTACATACAGAAGATACTTCATCATCTACACAGATGATTGATGGTGATTTACAGGCAAATCAAGCTGCATATAATTATAGTGCCTGGTACCAAGTGAGTTCATATAATGTAATTTTTGTTCCTTCTTACTGTTAGAAGTGTACATTAAGATAGTCCTTTTCCACTTTTTATTAGTATTGTTTTTTACTACTAGATTAGGTTTCATTCCTGGTGGTGCTTGGGGTACACCATGGATTGAATGTGGGCCTCCTACATGTAAAGCATTCCTGTTTCAGACTATGATATATCCTATTTCATACTTCAGTCTTGGAATTATTTCAGTGATAATGAGTATCAGATTCAGGGCTTCACACATGCAAGACAAGGGCTCTTAGGTAGTACCAAGTACATCATGGCCCACATATTCATAGCCTAGGAAATAGAGTTCAAATGTTAAAGCACATGCCTAACATAGGTGAGGCCGTGTGCACCCTGGCTCCACAAAGGCCCTCAAGCACTGCCAGGTTAGTCCTAGTGGCCCAGCACAGCTTGAGATGCCCTACCTAGAAAAACTTAATGTATTTTCATGGAACTCAGAGCTATATAGTATACTAAATTCTTTTTTTTTTTCAGTACAATTACCAGAACCCTTGGAATTATGGACAGTATTATCCTCCCCCTCCAACCTGATGGAAAATGTAAATATCAGAAGGAATGTGAAAGTAGGAATTTATTTTTTTTTAATGAGGGATGTAAACATGACATTGTTTGATGTACTTGATAGCTTGTCTTCCACTTTAACATGTTAGTGATAGAAAAAATGTCATTTATTAGCTTACCATCAACATACGGTTTCCTACCATTTATAGAATTTACTTTTTATTGGAGAACTATTTTTTGATTTGTCATTAAGTGGTCAAAATTTATTTTGCAGTTACCAGTTTTGTAGCCTTAGGGTAGGGAAAAACTGACTGCAAATCATGGCAGTATAGTACAAGATTCTGAAACATAAGGGCTGGTTGAAGATTTACCTCCTCTTAAACTTTTTTTAAACCTTTGTTGACAAGCTTTGGCCCAGGTGTTTAAATTAATCTTGTGAATTTGGATCTGGGAAAAGATACACGATTGTTAAAACACTGTCTTGGAATAGATATTTTGAAGGAAATGGAATGTTTGCATCCCTTTGAAAAATCATATCAAACGTGTTTTTTCTGTAAACTTTTTATTTAGAATATTCATGTAAAACTTGTGAGTAAACTTTCATTTTGGTCAAACTGATCATCCTCAATTTTGTAATAAAACTGAAGATTTACCCAGTATTGTTTTGGATTTATTGGGGGAGGGAGTCAAATAATTTTGTATTTACCATTATCTTCATTATGTTTATTATATATTCATATTTACTGGATCCCACGGGATATCAAATGATCACATGGCCGCCCACCTACAAGATGGTCAGACTTCTTCGTCAAGACCCTAAACGAACAGTTTGAGGCTCTTTTGTATTCCTGAAGCAACCAGATGCCATTGGGTTACACTGGCATGTGATAGGGTCAAATGGAAATATTACTGGTGCCCGCTCGAGCAAATCGACAAATCACGGGATGTCAAGTGATCAAGTGATTTGGAAGTGTCCCCTTTCCGGATTTCAGCTGTTCTTGCCCAGAATTCTTGGTTTGGCTATCCTGCTATAAAGGAGTGTTTACCTTAAAGTATGAAACATACGAGTGTCCTTGCATCCACAGTTATTCTCTGAACTACTCCACGGTTTGGAGGAGTCTTGGTCATGCTTAGTGTTATCAGAATGTATTACAACAAACAAACCAAGACATTAGATATATTTTTATTGAGCCTTGTAGTTTACAACATGAGGTAAAAGGAAAGAAGTTTTTCTTAACCAGTATTTTACACAGCTATAGTAAAATATTTTAGACAGGGAATTTAAAAGGGAATTTCTTACAAGTTGGTGATCAGTCAACAAGTTCTGACTGCTTGGATTCTCCAACTAATTAGTTACGTATGCTTCAAGGCTTGTCTTAACTGTTGCTGCTGCCTGCAGATCTGAGGCACTGCAGCCTCAGTCAATATCCACTAGTTCCACTTCAAAAATGAGTTTTGCATTTGGTGGGATTCTGTGAGGCAGTTAAGGTATAAACTGGCTCAAAAACATTGCTTTTCCTCTCATGCCCAGTTATCTAGTTATGGAACAGAATAAACTCCAGAGGGAAGGATTTGTCAACTCAAATCCTAGCTTAGAGGTATCAGAACAGGCTGACAAACATCCCTTAGGCTAGTATCTTCCCTGCTGTATTACCTCAGGTTCCTCAGGGATGAATTTTCAAATGTTCCATTTAGGTCTTAAAAGTAAAGAATCTGGATATTAAAAGACAGTATATTCCAGTGTAAGTCTATTAGGAGGAACTGACACAGAGGTATTTAAATCTGGGCACAAGTCCAGATAGGATTTCTATCTCGTGGGTAACCGTGATAGCATCTTCCCTATCTTTATATGATCTTCGTCTTTCTTTAGATGTGAGTGAAAAAGGATACTTGGCGTCAGGCTGTCCTTTCTTCCCATAAGCCCACTCCGGTTCAATTTCTAGTCGAGCCTTTTCTCCTTTACTCATGCTCAGGAGTGCTTCATCCCACTGAAGGCAAGAACGTCAAATTGAAATGGATGGTATTATGAAAAACAAAAAACATGCAATGCCAGAAGATAGACAAGATTATATTCATATTCACAATATCAGTACGTTCTAAAGGATTCTTTTGACTTACTTTCAGTGAGAAAAGATGATAAAAGTCAGTTTTTTAGTAGCACTGTCAAAATGCTTTTGCTGCGGTTGTATCAAAGCACGCTTCTGAATTAAGTTTGTATCTTTTGCAGAAGATAAAACTATTCTCAGAATTGAGATTTGTGTGTTAATAGCCTAACTGGGGTATTTTTTCCTTTATGGCTATACCTGGCACGCTGGGGCCGAGACCTGCCCCTGTGCTTAGGAGTAACCCTGGGTAGGTTATCAGGGAGCCACAAGTGGTACCAAGATTCAAATCAGTCTCTCCAGCCCCCCATATTTAAATCATAAAACTAGCAGGCTAAAATGGCTGATGGATATTGACTAGAACTTTGAAAATTAGTTATAAAAATGGGGAGGGAAAGCTGACCCACATTTCCTTTGTTTGTAGGCTACATTTCACAGTGCTGGGTGCATTGCTTGGGGCTTATTTCCAGCAGTGCTAACTTTTGGGCTACTTGGTTGTATTGAGTGGCTACTCTTGGTGTAGAGCTGAGACTGAACAGTCTCTTACTTTCATAGCATGCGCTCCACTATGGAGACAGACATCTCTCTGGCTCCAGTATTCTTCATGTAGGTTCGTTCCCCAGAGAACTTATCCTGTGTCAGCTAAGCTAGCCAGGGCAGGGATCAATTTATTAAGATTTTAAGTATTTCTTTAATAATATCTTCAACTCTAACTTTTGAAGGGGGCAGGGCTTTTGTTTGGGCCACTCTTCTGGTGGTGCTCCGGGATCACTATTGCTAGTACCCTGGGAATCATTTTGTGGTACGAGAGATTAAACCCATGCTATACCATCTCCGACCCTCATACTAACTTTCAATGGCACCATAACACAAGTTGCATGTGCCAGGATATCTACTGATTCACTCCATTCTCTACTTACTCCTCTGATAACTTTGCCTATTCCAACTTTAAAACTGAGAGGCTTGGCATTTTTCTTCTTCTTTGAACCTGTAAAACAAATTTCCTTAAAATTAACGATGTAATTAAGTTCCAGTGGAAAAAACTGTCTTAAGACTTAAAACTGAAATTGAAGAATTTAACATACTATGGATTTGAAGAGACATTAAATTTAGAAAGCCAGGTGATTTACCAAGAAAATTCCAGACATAAAAATTATGGCCTAGGAGTGATAGCCAGCGGTAGGGCATTTGCCTTGCACGCGCCAGCTCATGCCGGCCCGGGTTCGATGCCCGGCATCCCATATGGTCCCCGGAGCACCGCCAGGAGTAATTCCTGAGTGCAGAGCCAGGGGAAACGCCTGAGCATTGCCAGATGTGACCCAAAAAGCAAAAAATAAATAAATAAATAAATAATAATAATAATAAAAAAATAAAAATATGGCCTAAATAGGAGAAAGGAGGAAGACCTTTTACATAAACAACACACTAGGCTGACAAAAAATTTGATGTTTCATAGCCTCACTTTGGGACTAAGCTTTGTTCTTTACTTTCCATGGACTAAGAAAAGAATAATGAACTAAAGATCTCTTGCAAGTAAATCACAGTTTTAAAGACAGCCAAGCAGCAGGTGCTGCCAAATCACTTGCTATGCAAATATCTGCAAAGTAAAAGATAAAAATTGGGCTGAAGTGATAGTATAGTAGGGAAGGTGTTTGCCTTGTATGTGGCCAACCCAGGTTCAATCACCGGCATCCCATATGGTCCATGAGCAATACGAGGAGCAATTCCTAAGTGCAGAGCCAGGAGTAACCCTTGAGCATCACTAGGGGTGAACCCAAAAAAAAAAAAAAAAAGCTAAAAATTATAACCAGGCTTACTTGTCTGAATATTAGTATCAAAAACAGTTCCATCTTGTAGTGTTCCTGTATACCAGCAATGAACAACATCTCCCCTTTTTGGGAAAGTTGGTTTTATCTCCTTTCTTAAGAATAGATTTTGTATATTTTGGTGGGCCCTAAAAACAAAAACAACAATCAATTATTAACACTCATGTCTTTATTTTAGAAAGATGAGAATATGTATATAGCCAACTGTGATCTAAGTCAGACTAGAGTTTCTTAGACTGGTAAATGATTTTTGGATTTGGGGCCTGTACTATGTGATACCAAGGCTCCAAAGCATGTGCCCCATAACTTTAAGCCATTTTCTTGGCCCCAGTAAACAAATCACTTGCCTTTAATATACCTATGACCTTAAGAATCACCATCTAGTCTATGATGGATGATATTAATAATTTATTGTTTAATTTTAGATACTCCTAGATCCTTTAAAAATCAACCTGATACACCGTTAGACTGTATTTCCAAGTTTAGAAATATCTATTTATTGCCAAAAAAGTCATGGTTATTACATTTCTTCATTCAAGCATATAACTCCAAGATAGCCTTAGGACCCGACCTGACACCACACGCAGGCTGCTGGGGGGGAGAGAGAGAGGACAGGGGGTTATCTGGAGTGATACATAATTAAGTAGATAAAGTCCTTCCTTGCCTTGCACGATGCTAACTTGGGATCCAATCTCTAGTACTTCTTATGTACCCTGAGCTCCACAAGGTGAACAGAGAGCCAGGAGTAAGCCCTGAGCACTGCAGGGCATGGCCTCAAAACAAAATTTAAAAGAGGTATGAAGAGAAGAAAACACATATTCAGGGGGCCGGAGCGATGGCCCAGTGGATAGGGCATCTGCCTTGCACGCAGCCGGACTGTGCCGGCCCGGGTTCGATCCCCTGGCATCCCATATGATCCCCGAGCACCCCCAGGAGTGGTTCCTGAATGCAGAGCCAGGAGTAACCCCTGAGCGTCGCCGGGTGTGACCCAAAAATCAAAAAAAAAAGAAAGAAAACACATGTTCAAGAGAGAACACAGGCTTCTCCAGAGTGGAAAAAGCTGAAAGAGATACATTTCCAAGGGGGCGGGGAAACATAGGCTCAAAAGAGCCTAAGCCAAGGAGGGGCGGTTTATAACAGAATAGTGTCATTCCTCACCTCCGAGTACATAAAGTGGTCTAGCCTGCATGGAAGTAATAGGAACCATTGGAAATGAGACTGGAAAAATATGTAACAAGTGAGGAATTGGGGTTTTACCTTCAGGCCATTTTTAGCAGTTAAGAGTTGTGTACTGCTTTGTGTTTTCTGTTTTTTTTTTGTGTGTGTGTGGCCAGGCACAGCTGTGCTTATTAGGGCTTGCTTCTGGCTCAGCTCAGGGATCACTGCTCGGGGGGCCTATTTGGTGCTGGGAACTGATCTCGGGTCGGTTGCCTGCAAGGCATCCAGAGCATTGCTGAATGTGCTGCTCCCTTTATCCCCCAAAGTGGCAGCGAAATGAGAAAAATACACTTGCTTAATAAATCTATACCAAAATTAACAATTTATGGCAATTTTTTCCATATTGCTTGTTCTGCAAATCATAGTGAAGGCAGATAGCAGCCAAGTACAAGCTGTGAGTGTGCTATCAGGCAATCAAATGTTTTAGTTTAAAATTTAGTCTTTACGGCTGGGGAGGCTGGCGTTCGGCTCGCGCCGGGCCTAGCTGACCATGGAACCCCGAGGAGGGCAGATGGGTTTTGGGGAGGGGGCCCGTCGCCTCTGGGGGGTCCCGGAAGCAGCCGGATGAGACTCGCCCATCACACTAGCCACCATTTTTGCTGTCTGGACGCTGCAAAACTGCCTCACGACCAGATCAACAGAGCAAAGCCAGTTCGAGCCCAGGTCGCGCCGCTTGAGGCCGCGCAGTCCACTAAAATAGTGAAGCAGTAATGTCTTTTAATGCACTGCATTCCACGAAGAGCAGGAAAGTTTGTTGGGAGGGAGATATAAAGAGGAAAGAAATGACATGCAGAACCCGCCAAGTGGTTGAGGTGCGGGGAGGGGGGAGGGGTGGGGACATTGGTGATGGGAGATGGGTTTGGGCAGAGGGTGCGTGTTGGAACACTGTAGAACCAAAGCTCTACATGAGCATCTTTCAATTAAAAAAAAAAAGGTGGAATCTACCACAAACATGTGGGAATCAGGGGTTAGGTAAGACAGAGCAGAGAACAGTGTGCTAATATTTGTCAAAAGTGATAATACCAGTCTAGAACTGAGCATTGAATATAGGAAAAAAGATATGTATGTATTGCAATCCACAATGTGTAAGAGAAGAGAGAGAGAGAGAGAGAGAAGAGATAAAGAACTTGCCATAGAGGCAGGCTAGGGAGGGGGAGGGAAGTGGGGACATTGGTGGTGGGAAATGGGCACTGGTGGAGGGATGGGTGCTGGAACAATGTATGACGGAAACCCAAACATGAACATCTTTGTAACTGTATATCACATGGCGGTGTAATAAAATATTTTTTAAAAAAAAATTTAGTCTTTAAAAATCTAGTTCTTTAATTTTATCTAACTTTTTACCTCTTGGTGATACATTATCTGCCATATCGTATCTCCCTTGTTCTAATTTTAACTATGCTGACAGTTGCGTAATGATTACAACGTGTTACCATAATTCTTGCTCATTAATTGCCTAGTCTGTGTAACATTTGTCAAGTATTACTTGTGACATTACTTGTTACATACACTCAAAACAGTAACATGAACTTTTCAACCAACAAGAATAGTCTTTACAAATAAACTTGCTTTGCTCACTTAACTACAATTCTTGGGGGTGGGGGAGGGGGAGGAGTAGCTGTGCATGCCTAGCGGTGCAGGAGGACCATGTAGATCTGGGGACCAAACGGAGGTGCCCATATTCAAAGCAAGTACCTTAACCTCTGTACTATCTGTAGTCTTAAACTTAATTCTTTACCTGAAATTACACTATCCACCAATATCTAAATCCTGCACAATCACCAATAGGCTATATTTCTAAAAAAAAAAAGACAAAATCTAATACTACTAGCTTTTTATGAGTGATAGACTGATAGTAATAAGTGAGCTTCGGCTATTTGGTTATAAATTGCAGAAGTGACAAGATTTGTTCCAAATTCTTTAAAGCTTTAACCCAGAGCATAAAAGCTGAAGTGGGAAAGATGAGCCATCTCTACCGTGAGCCCATTCCGTGCAGCCAAGCATGGGCTATTTCTGTTGCCAAGGACACCATGTACATTATAAAACACTAAACATAGCACAAGTGAGGTTTCCTTCAGTACAACTTGGATGTAAAATCAAGACCTTAAAATAAGTTTCCAAGTTTGCATCCATAGATGAACTATAAAAGACAACACTAGAAGGACTGCATAGGAAAAAGTAACTGCAGCACTAACACTTTTTCTCTCTCTTCTATTACCACATAGCTATGTTATAATGTACTGTTTTTGTTTTGTTTTGGGGTCACACCTGGTGATACTCAGAGGTTACTCCTGCCTCTGCATTTAGGAATTACTCCTGACAGTGTGTGGGAGACCATCTGGGACCTAGGGATCGAACCTGGGTCTGCTGCGTGCAGGGCAAGTGCTGTCTACACTACACATCTATCTCCAGCCCACGTCACACTCTCTGCATCGGGGCTTAGTTCATAGAAAATGGTCATACTCAACCATCATGAGAAATCAGTATAAAACAAACCTTATTTTCAAATTTGCATATGTCCAGTAAAACAAAAAAGAACACACACACACAAACCTCATCCAGAGTCTCTTCAGGTTTGGTTTCTTTGGGTTTATCGTCATTAAGCTTCACATTTTTCACCTGCTCAGACACTTTGTTTATACTGTCAGTACCCTTGAAACGCTGTAAGCAAAAAGTTTATTGGACTATTTATATGTTCAGAATAGACTAAAACCTAAGAGAGCTACAAAGTTTCCAGCATAAATACCTACACCTTGAACAAGGGCTGAAGCTCAAATGTAAATAAATGACAATTTATAAGAACAAAAGAGCATTAAACCAACAACTCAAATTATCTCACAATGTAAACTTCCAAGGAGAACTATGATCTTTAAAGAGGTTAATTCACCAACAAACAGCACTTGTATTCAAACTCCATAATAAATTTTTTTTGTGTATTTGTAAGTCATTTCACAGTGAAGAAAAATGGGGACTTTATATCTGCTTTTAATTTTATTGATTTTTTTTTTAACTTTTTGGGTCATAGCCAGTGATGCTAAGCGTTACTCCTGGCTCTGCACTCAGGAATTACTCCTGGGGACATGCTAAGGGGACTATATTGAATGCCACCTGGGTCAGCTGCATGCAAGGCAAACGCCCTACCCACTGTACTATAGCTTTGGCCCCTATATCTCCTTTTTTTCTTTTTTGGGTCACAATGGCGACTCTCAGGGGTTACTCCTGGCTCTTCGTTCAGGAATCACTCCTGGCAGTGCTCAGGGGACCGTATGGGATGCTGGGGAATAGAATGCGGGTCGGCCGCCGTGCAAGGCAAACACCACTCCAGGCTGCGCTATCGCTCCAGCCCCTATATCTGCTTTTTATTTTATTTTTATTTTTTGCTTTTTGGGTCACACCCGGTGACGCTCAGGACTTACTCCTGGTTCTGCACTCAGGAATCACTCCTGACGGTGCTCAGGGGACCATATGGAATGCCAGGAATCGAATCCTGGGCGGCACAGGCGGCAGCGTGCAAGGCAAACACCCTACCTGCTGGGTCATCGCTCAGGCCCACTATCTGCTTTTTTTAAAGGTTATTCTAAATATACCCTAAACTTCATTAATGACTTAATTCACTAATGAAATGGGACTTTGGATCATTAACTTTCAATGCCAAAATTAGTCTTAATTGAAGCTACCAGAAAACTAATTTTAAACAATGTTTGCACAAAGGCATCCTCTCATATTGCAGATTAACTTTGCTAGTTATTACAGTAGAAAAACTGCAGTAGGGGCGAAGTGATAGTATTGCTGGGTAGGGTGTTAGCCTTACATGAGGCTGACCTATGTTTGATCTCTGGCATCCCTTATGGTCCCATGAGCACCACCAGGAGTAACAACTGAGCAAAGTCAGGTGTTACCTAAAAGGCAAAAAAACAAACAAAAACTGCAATAGAGAAACACTTCAACATACTTTTGCAAATAAAATACATGCACAACTTTTCTTTGAGAATAAAATGTCTAAAGTTATGTTCTAATAATAAAGTATAGCAAGACTCACCTTGCTTTCAAAGAGATGGTTATATGCTGTAACCAAATGGTCCTTGTTAGCTGTCTTCGCCACATTTTTAATGTTTCCTAATAACTTGTGTTCTGCGAGAAACTATAAAGAAAAACGGCTGGCTAGTCAAACTTTTTCGTATAAGTGTCCTTCAATTAGTCTTGTGTATTAAGGGTTTAATACTTGAAAACAACCATTATGTTAGCAATTGTATTTTCAGTAGTACTCACAATGACATAAACTGAATGAATTTTTTTAAAAAATTTTTTTGGCGTTTGTCACACCCAGCAATGCTCAGGAGTTACTCCTGGCTCTGCATTCAGGAGTTACTCCTGGCACTGCTCGGGGACCATATGGGATGCCAGGGATCAAACTTGGGTCAGTCACGTGCAAGGCAAACACCCTACCCGCTGTGCTATAGCTCTGGCTCCTTGTATGAACATATTTCAAAACATTATTTCTTTACAACAAAGATTTAAAGACAAAAACATTAATGAAAAACTGGGGCTATATTAGTGTACAGTGCACCCACACTAGTGCACTATTTTCCCAACATAAAAGTCACAGAAAATATATTCAGCAAGCATATCCCAGTCACTGGGTAAAGCTGTATTGGTAGGATTTTCCCTGATCCTTTTCCTTGGATGCTCTAATCCTATAGAGAAAGCACTGACATACCCCTGAAACCCCTGACATACCCCCTGAAACCCCTATATTCTTGTTCTTGTTGTTTTTGAGTTAACACCTGGCTGTGCTCAGGGATCACTCCTGGTGGGCTTACGGGATCATATGGGGTGCTGGGAATTGAACCTGGGTAGGCCGGAGTGCAAGGCAAGCGCCCTACTAACCATACTCTCCTGTGCCTAGGACACACTCTTGGCAGCTAGAAAACACTGCTATGCAGTCTGGGTATATATAGTGATTAAAGCTCAGGGCTGCTGAATAAAACCATATGTGTTAATATCTTATTAGATCAGGGACTACGCTTTCCTAAAGACCTGCTTTCCCTATCAAAGTGGAAGATTATTATTATTTTTTTTTCCTTTTTGGGTCGTACCCGGCAATGCTCAGGGGCCACTCCTGGTTCTGCACTCAGGAATTACTCCTGGCGGTGCTCGGGGGGACCATATGGGATGCTGGGGATCGAACCCAGGCCGGCACAGGCCGGCTCGTGCAAAGCAAATGCCCTACCCGCTGGGCTATCACTCTGGCCCCTAAAGTGGAAGATTATTAACATCGAAAAGGATCAGGGCCGGAGCGATAGCCCAGCGGGTAGGGCGTTTGCCTTGCACGCCGGCTGGCCCATGCCGGCCTGGGTTCGATCCCGGCATCCCATATGGTCCCCTGAGTGCAGAGCCAGGAGAAACCCCTGAGCATTGCTGGGTGTGACCCCCAAAAAAAGAAAGCAGAAAAAAAAAAGCAAAAGGAAAGCTGCTGCTATAAGGATAAATCCAATATATTTAATGCATCTAAAATAGAGCCAGTTACAAAGTAACAACTCAAGATTTAATGAAATATTTAATAGCTAAAGTACCAGAATTCCATTTTTCCAAATAGACTTAAGTTGGCAGATGGATACCAATATCACTATTGAAATATAATCAAAATCATTTTAACTTGAACTATTGTTGTAACAAAGTTTAGTAATTCTTGTTTCCCTTAGCTTCTCCTGCTTGAGCTCTCATTGCTACTTTCTAAGAATCAGACTCAAAATCTCCTACCTGTTGACTATCGCTATTGTACTTAACCCCTGGTTTTCTGTATTAGAAGAATGTTTTAAATGATAAAGGCTATTTTGATTAAGAATTACTCAGTTGCTTTGACATATCTGTGCATTCCTAAGCAAGACTCTAGAAAAATATGCAAACCAGACATTTCCTGTTGACATTGTATGACAAGATTGTGATTATCAAATGTGTGAATCACTTGATCACTTGATCACTTGAATCCCGTTATTCATCGATTTGCTCGAGCGGGCGCCAGTAACATTTCCATTGGACCCTATCACGTGCCAATGTAGCCCAATGGCATCTGGTTGATTCAGGAATATGAAGAGCCTCAAACCGTTCCTTCAGGGTCTTAACAAGGAAGTCTGACCATCTTGTAGGTGGGCGGCCACGTGATCTTTTGACATCCCATGGGATCCAGTCGGTAACGGCTCTAGTCCAGCGGTTGTCTCCAAATCGCATTACATGTCCAGCCCATCTGATTTTCGATGCCTTGGCAAACGAGACAGTGTCCCTGATTCTGGAATAGCGACGGAGGTCAGAACTCCGGATTCCTTCTCTCACTTGAGTGAGACGTGATATTCCAAGCATAACTCTTTCGATGCCTCTCTGGGAGACCCGAATAGCATTCTCATCCTGCTTTCGTAGGGCCCAGGTCTCTGAGGCGTATGTTAATGCAGGGAGAACGGTGGAGTCGAAGAGATGTGCCCGGAGCCGGAGGTTCTTTGTCCTTTTAGCTATTTCTTCGATGCCTTTGAAGGCATTCCATGCCGCTCTCTTCCTCCTGCGCAGCTCAGGTTTTAGGTCGTTCATCATGTTGACTTCTCGACCTAGGTACACATAACTGCTGCATTCAGAGATGTTTGTTCCATTGAGAGTGAATGGGGCCTCTGGAACTAGTTCATTTCTCATGAACATAGTTTTCTTCAGATTCGGCTGTAGACCTATCTTTCCACATTCTCGGTCAAAGTCAGCCAGCATTTGTGCCGCTTGGCTAATGTTTGGTGTTATTAGAACGATGTCATCAGCGAAGCGGAGGTGGTGTAGTTGCCGTGTGTGAATAAACACTAGAAAATACATGAGGCTAGTATGTTATTAAAATATATGATAATCCAAGTCTCATGAAACTCCACTGCCGGGAAGCCGCTGGGGTCCCCCACAGTGTCAGGACAGAAGTTCTCTTCTACCTCGGAGGACGCCGGGAGAACAGATGAAAACTGAGTCCAGTGCAGTTCCAAAAGGCTTTTATTTTTTTTTTATTTATTTTTTTTTTTTTGCTTTTTTTTTGGTCACACCCGCGATGCTCAGGGGTTACTCCTGGCTCTGCACTCAGAAATTACTACTGGTGGTGCTCGGGGGACCATATGGGATGCGGGGATCGAACCGGGCCAGCACAAGCCGGCGCGCAAGGCAAACGCCCTACCCGCTGGGCTATCACTTGGGCCCCAAAAAGGCTTTTAATAGTACAAAAGCTCTTCCACAGCACTCCAATATAATGAACAAACTCTAGCTCTGGTCTGAACTTAGACCATACAAAAGAGCCTAAGTCTCCCACCAAAGAGAGAGGATCTCACCCGAGATGAGTCCTACCCAGAAAGAGCAAAAGGCCAAAGAGCAAAGAGCAAAGAGCAAAAAGCCAAAAGCGAAAAGGCCAAAGGGCCTCAAGTCAGCCCCTTATATACACCAAAGTAATCCAGGGAGGGTCATGTCAACAAAGAACTCTAAACAGAGTGTAGTGCCACACCCTATTGCAGGTATAAACAAAGGTTAGCCAAGGTCTAATCCTTTCTACCAAGATTATCTCTTATGTAAAACACTGGAGAGAGAGGGCTGATATAAAGTAATACATCTTAACTTCATGAGCTTCATGTAATCTAGATGGTACCCACAAAGTCCTTCTTTTTTTTTTTTTTGCTTTTTGGGTCATACCCGGCAATGCTCAGGGGTTACTCCTGGCTCTGCACTCAGGAATTACTCCTGGCGGTGCTCGGGGGACCATATGGGATGCCGGGATCAAACCCTGGCCGGCATGAGCCGGCCGCGGCAAGGCAAACGCCCTACCCGCTGGGCTATCGCTCCGCCCCCACAAAGTCCTTCTTATTATCTGCACCAGGGTGATTCTGAGTATCTTGTTCTCATGTACTGAAAGGGTCACACTCGCCTGCTTAAAGCAAACTAGTATGATCCTTCCTATAGTATTCCTATAGTCTCAGCGTAGCCAGGGTGGTAGTCTCCTGGTAAATTCTAACTGTCCCACGCTGGGTGCAGTGGGTATAAAGAGGAGCTGTGCCCAATCTAGAAAACATAGGAGTCTTAGTAGATGTATAAGTCAGAAGTTATTCAATCAAGGTGACTTCTGTAACTGCCACACCCTCTAGCAGTGTTGACATAGAAGAGAGGTCTCATTAGAATGAACCTTGGCTTAAATAGATTAAGCTGGGAGTGGGCAAAACAACAAAACTCCCAGAATAGCTAAACCTGTCCTCCAACACTCCACAAGACTAGTCTTATTCTACATTGGAAGTGTTAGTATTAGAAGAATTGTGAGTGATGTAGTGTTGAAGCATTAAATGTTAACAGATTATCTGGGGGGTTGTCAGTACACCGGTTAGGGGATCTGCATCGCATGTGGCCAACCCTGGTATCCCACATGGCCCAATGATCAGGAGAGATCCCTGAGTGCAGACCCAGGAGGAAGCGCTGGGTGCTGCCAGTATAGCCCCCAAACAAAACCATTTACTCAGTTTTGTCTTATTAGAAAACCACACCGGGGCCGGAGCAATAGCCCAGTGGGTAGGGCGTTTGCCTTGCACGAGGCCGGCTCATGCCGGCCAGGGTTCGATCCCGGCATCCCATATGGTCCCCCGAGCACCGCCAGGAGTAATTCCTGAGTGCAGAGCCAGGAGTAACCCCTGAGCATTGCCGGGTATGACCCAAAAAAAAAAAAAAAAAAAGAAAACCACACCATAAAATGCATTCAACGAAGCAGTATTGAGAATAATTCTTGAATATATATGCTGCAAAAAGTACTTGCTGATCTAATAATTCAGGACTATGGAACTGGAATTAACACCTTCCAGATTCCTCACAATGAATGTAAACTGGATCAGTCCTTTCAGAAGCATCTAGTAAATATCTTAAACACTAGTTCAGAATTTAAATTGGAAGTCTGAGAAAACAGCCTTGCATTTCTGAGGACCAAGCGTAACCGTTTAGGGGCGGAGCAATAGTCTAGCGGGTAGGGCGTTTGCCCTGCATGCGCCACCTGGGTTCCATCCCCAGCTTCCCACCTGGTCACCAAGCACCGCCAGGAGTAATTCCAGGAGTGCAGAGCCAGGAGTAACCCCTGAGCACTGCCGAGTGTGTCCCGAAAGGCAAAAAAATAAATAATAATAAATTAATTAATTAAATAAAAGTGTAATCACTTACACTTTTAGCAATTTAAAAGCAATTAAGTTTAGCAATTTAAAACTAATGAATGATGACAATTTCCCAGGGAAAAAGCCACCTCTGAAAATAAAGACTACAGAGTAATGATTAAGATGGAGAGTAAGACTGGATAATGGATCCAGTACCAAGGATGCCAAAGAGGTGTTTCCATTTATCATCAGTATGGGCTATAACTGTACAGTGGAAGGCTGCGTAAAAGGTCATTTATTTTAAAGAGAAAACGGCAGTCCATACATCTTTACAAAGCACTTGAATGGCACTTATCGTTTAGTAACTGCGAAAAGAAAAGCATCACTGTCCGAGAGATCTTCCCACTTTTCCCTACACAGCTCTCACTCCCCTAGTGTCCTTTTCAAGCCCTTTTCTCGGCGTCTGACGCCACAATCTCTCTTTCCCCAGGCCTCGACCCTTACTCAGGGTTCCCAAACATCCTTTTAAACGTGCCAGCGCGCCCGGGCGGCCAGCTACTCCCCTTGCCCCGCAGCGCCGGCCCGAGGGCGGGACCGAGGCTCAGGAGAGCACGCGGGTAGCTCCGGCCTCGCAGGCCGCGGGAGACGAGGGCGGGGGCTCGGAGGAATATGGAATGTACGGGTATCGCTGGGGGGGAAGGCGCCCCTCAACCGCACCAGCCCGTCCGCCCCGCTGCCTCTGGTACCGAATCTGAACCGTGGTCCTGTAGAAACTTGATAATGTCCTTCTTGGGGAGCTGCTCGCTGCGCAGCTGCTCCACAGTCCAGGACCGCTGCGGAACGGCCGCCGCCATCTTCCCCCGCTGCCTCTGCCAGACTGAGCCAGTCCGCTACGGTCCGTAGGCCCCGCCCCGAGGCGTGGCCTCGCGATGAGCCCTGCCTTCAAGGGGGCGGGGTCATCGTGCCGCTCCTCGGGATTGGGACCAGTTCTTGAGTGACGTCAGTGGTGTGTGCTTTCAGGGCTCCTCTATTTAGTTCCGGGTAAGAAACTGCCGGGCATGGCCTTTGTGGCTTGTTCTACGGAACAGCCTAAGCTATCATCTCTTAATCGGAACCCGATGAGGCAACCTCTCAGGCTAGTCCTATTTACAGGCCAGCCCTCCATTTGCTCATTACATATGGCTGTTTTGACTTAAGGAGAATAAGGATTTGACTGCCAGAAATCTACTACGAGCATCTGCCTTCCCTGTGGTTGACCCTGGTTGGATTCGAGCACTGCAAGGATGACTGCAGGGAGTTAGTAGCTGGGAGTTACCGAGAAGTTCAGACAGTTAACTTCATTTCATGTTTCCTAAAAAATTCGCCTCCCGAATCTGCCCCGTCCTTGTTTATCAGAACACAAAATGAAAACATGGTATCATGCTTCATGAAGATGTGAAACTTTAAAAAAATAATTCAGAAACATGATCAATTAAGAAGTAAAAGGCTGGGCCGGAGCGATAGTCCAGGATAGGGCGTTTGCCTTGCACGCAGCCAACCGGAGTTCTGTCTTCAGCATCCCATATGGTCCCCCACGCCAGGGAGTAATTCTTGAGTGCAGAGCCAGGAGTAACCCCTGAGCATTGCAGGGTGTGGCCCCAAAAGCAAAAAAAAAAAAAAAAGTGGAAGGCTATCATTGGATTGCTAACTACTTATTTTACTCTACTGTGTTGCATTACTAAGACTAAATAGTGGAGTACCATATCCAAGCGCTTTATGTTTTTATATTTTCCAAAACAAATTCACTTTCTTTTTAAGAATAAAATTAGGTAAGAGAGTCAGAGATCAACACGCTAAGGCTTAGCCTGTGAAGAAAGGCCAAGAGTGGATCCCAGACTCCACCTAACTTCCTAAGTTCTGCCAGCAGGAATTCCCAGAAACTCTTCTAAAGCACCAGAGCACAACGCAGTGTGGCCTCCAAACAAAAGGGAATCACGTCTTGGATCGCTTCTCCAAACACTGTAAAAAAAAAAAAAGGACTGCCATTTTGGGTTTTTTATTCCGGCCATGAGAAGACAACTTATTTAATTTTACCTAAATAATTTTGCTTCTCATTTCATCTTTTGGGTTTCAAAATGTAGCCATAAAAGAGGCCAGTTGGACCCCTCTCTAACTTGGAACTCACAAAACCGAATGGAACTGCGACTTCGGGTCACTAAAGAGCCGACTAGGCATAGAGGTAAGCAAGCCGTGCCAACGCGCATGCGCCGCGGAAGAGGCGCCGACTTCCGGGAAGCCGGCCTATCGGGCGCGCGGCACAAACAGCGCGGCGGCGCTTTTGAATAGAGCAGCTTCCAGTCGCTTCCTCGGCTTCTACTGTTTTGCGCCAAGGTAACTAACCGATGGGGATCGGAACGGTGGCGCTGGAAAAGCTGCCGCAGCCGCTGACGTCTGAGAGAAGCCTTTGGTGGCGGTGGCCTCATGAGTGGACGGCAGAGAACCCTGTTCCAGACGTGGGGCGCGAGCGTCTCCCGCACGACCCGGACCTCGAGTTGCAGCGGTGAAAGCCAGCGGCCTGGCCCTGGCGTTTCCGGAGCCGGCGGCGTTCCTGCAGCGGCTGCCTCGCAGTCGGAGTCGGACGATGACGTGCTGCTGGTCGCGGTGTACGAGGCCGAGCGGCAGCTAAGTGGAGAGAATGGCGGATTCTGCACGTCGGCGGGCGCCTTGTGGATTTACCCGACGAACTGTCCGGTGCGAGACTACCAGCTGCACATCTCCCAGACGGCTCTGTTCTGCAACACGCTGGTGTGCCTGCCCACCGGGCTGGGCAAAACCTTTATTGCCGCCGTGGTCATGTACAATTTCTACCGCTGGTTCCCGTCCGGCAAGGTGGTTTTCATGGCACCCACGAAGCCTTTGGTCACGCAGCAGATCGAGGCCTGCTACAGGGTGATGGGTATCCCGCAGTCTCACATGGCTGAACTGACAGGTATTTGGGGGTGGGGAGGGAGACGCTGGACTGAGCTCAAGGGATTTCCCGCCTTTGTGGAACAGCCCCCTAGATCCTGCTTTGCTTTCTTCCTGAAAAATATTTTCCCTTAAGATCTCATCTGCTAAATACGGCTGCTTTAGTCAGTCTTAAGAGAATGTCTTAGCTTGTCAGAGCATTTTGATTCCATTACGAGGGTGTAGTCCGTGGGCGAGTTAACTTGAGCTGTTTCCTGACTCCCTAGGATTTCTCAGTTGCCGAATTTGTTTTCTTCAAATCTTACGTCACTTCGTAGGACTTCTAAGATAATCGAGCCGTGCTCTTCGTTCAGAACCAGCTTTAACCTTTGAACCGCTGCAGAGCGTTCCCTTAATGGGGCCAAATTATTGTGGCAAGCAGAGCAAGACTGCGTTCTGGAAAGATGTCTTTTTAAAGGTAACAGTCGAGTTTAGAATATAGAATGTCCCTTTTCTTTGCAGGGTCTACTCAAGCTTTCATCAGGAAGGAAATATGGCAGAGTAAGAGAGTCCTGTTTCTTACACCCCAGGTCATGGTAAATGATCTTTCTAGAGGAACGTGCCCTGCTGCTGAAATAAAGTGTCTAGTTATTGATGAAGCCCATAAAGCTCTTGGAAACTATGCTTATTGCCAGGTAATATTTTGTTTATAAGTAGTTTATATGTAGCCTTCAGCTACAAGATGACGCTTAGGTGTGGCCACACCAGCTGGGTGTGGCCCCAAACCAAATGAATAAAAACATTTTGGGGAGGCAGAGAACATTATCACTGCAGTGGAGGGATAGCGTGGTTTTATATTAGTTTGAGATGTTTGCGAGGAGTCTAGTTGTGTTTATCCAAGTAGTCAGTACCTGGCAGCAGTAGTGATCTCAGTGGAGAGTCTTAGCAGATGATGCAGATTGGGAAATCCACAGCACAGAGTTAAAACTGTAACAGTTGGTGGTGCTAGAGAGGTAGAGGATAAAGTCTATTTTATTTATTGCAGGGATAAACTCACTGCATGCTGGTGCATTTTTAGTTTCATTGGAGTTTATATTTTGCTTATTTTTAACTTATGGAGGGAGGGGCTTGGGGCCCTACTCCTGGGCAGTGCTCAGGGGATACTTCAGGCTATCGCTCCTGGGGCCTCAGTGATAGCACAGCAGGTAGGGCTTTTGCCTCGGGTAATTCCTGAGCGAAGAGCAACCTCTGAGAATCCCCTGGGTGTAACCCAAAAAGCCAAAAAGATAAAAGAAAAGAAAGAATCACTCCTGGCAGTGCTCAGGGAACCATATGTGTGCTAAGAATGAAACCAGGGTTTGCTACTTGAAAGGCAACTGTCTTTTTTTTTTGAAAGGCAAGTGTCTTAACCAAACCATTTGATTTATGTTCCTACTAGACCAGGGATTCTTACTTTTCCACTCATGACCTTTCACTTCAGAAAGATTTTTGTGACCAGGATATAGAAAATAGTCATACAAATCAAAAACTTACTGAAAATAAATCATAAATCTGTTTAGTTTTCCACAACCACCACATTCAGTCATTTAACCCTACATTGGGTCTGACCTACAGTTTTACGAAGCTAGGCACTGGGCCATAGGAATCGCAGTAGAGGCTTGCTTTTGAATAGATTTTAAACAGAAGCTAGAGTTGTACTGGATGAATGAAGTTAAAGAACTATTTTACTTTTTCAGGTTGTAAGAGAATTACTGAAATATACACATCAGTTTAGAATCTTGGCTCTTGAGTGCTACACCAGGCAGTGATATAAAGGTAAGTAAAATATTTTTTCATTATTAATTTTTTGGTTTATTTTGTTTGTATTGGGGCCACACCCCTGCAGTGCTCAAGGCTTATTCCTGGCAGGGCTTGGGGGGCCAGTATGGAGTGCCAGGGATGCAGCCTGGGTCATCTGTGCGAGACAGGCACTTTGCCACTGTCTGATTGCTCCGGCTCCATATATTTTTGTTCGAAGCTATGTTCATGAGGCATTACTAGTTTTTTACTGTTTTCTTGTGGGGACCTCCAAAGTGATTCTTGGGGTTTTGGGGGCCCTCCTGAACAATCCTCAACTGTTTGGGTTGAAATAGAATGTGAGGGCCTGAGGCTATCTAATGCAGCGAGGGCCCTGCTGTACTGGCCTGCAGTGATGCCAGCTGGGGTGGGATGTGGGGCCAAGCAGTGCTCGGGATCTAACTGGGATTGCCTAGTAAGAAGGCATGGTCCTTGTACTGTCTCCTATTTCGTTACTAGTTTTTTTTTTTTTTTTTTTTTTTGCAGGTCAGGAATTACTTTATTTTTTTTTTATTTTTATTTATTTATTTATTTTTTTGCTTTTTTGGGTCACACCCGGCAACACTCAGGGGTTGCTTCTGGCTCTGCACTCAGGAATTACTCCTGGCAGTGCTCGGGGACCATATGGGATGCCGGGGATCGAACCCGAGCCGGCATGAGCTGGCCACGTGCAAGGCAAATGCCCTACCCGCTTGGCTATCGCTCCGCCTGTATTTCTTTACTAGTTTTTTAAACATCTCTTAATTTCTAGACATGTTCAATATCTTTTCTTTCTCTTTCCTTTCTTCTTTCTACTTTTTGCCCCCACCCCCCCCCCCCTCTCTTTTCCTGCTAGCTTTCTTTAATTCACTGTGTTGTGTTTTGTTTTGGTACCACACCTACTGGTGCTCAGAGGGACTGTATTTGGGATTTGCTCCTGGCTCTTCTCAGGGTCTTTTAGTGCTGTGGATGAAGCCTGGTCTTTGAGCTGTCTCCCGCCTGTCTGGGGATGCTCAGGGGTTACTCCTGGCTCTGCCTTCAGGAATTATTCTTGTCAGTGCTGGGGGCCGTATGGGATCCTGGGATCGAACCCAGGTTGACCATGTGAAAGGCAAATGCCCTCCGCTCTGGACTTCGCCTCCAAACCCTGTTGTCAGTTTCTTAAGCCGATATGTAAAATATTCTCAAATACATTTGTGTCCTTCAGTTGTAGTAACGATTTGTTTGTTTTCGCTTGGGGGCCACAACTGGCAATACCCAGGGGTTACTCCTGCCTCTGCACTCAGGAATTATTCCTGGCAGTGATCAGGGTACCATATGGGTACCTGGGGAATCAAACCCGGTCAGCTGTACTGCAGAGCAAGTGCCTTAACTACTGGACTAGCTCTCTGGCACAAAACTTCAGTTCTTCCATATGCATGCACAATTTCCAGACCAAGGTGGGGCTTAGTAGTTAGAGTGCTTCCTCCACGTATGAGGCACCGACTTTCATTCCTGGCACTGAAAAAAAAAATAAGAAAGGCAATGGGAAAATTATTTGCAGTGGAAAAATTATTTGCATGGGAATGAAGAAATCTGGTTGTTACCACCCTGGTTTTAAAACAGGCGTTATAGGGGCTGGAGCGATAGTCCAGCAGGTAGGGCGTTTGCCTTGCATGCTGCTGACCCGGGTTTGATCCGGCATCCCATATGGTCCCCGAGCACCGCCAGGAGTAATTCCTGAGTGCAGAGCCAGGAGTAACCGCTGAGCATTTCTGGGTGTGACCCAAAAAGCAAAAATAAAATAAAATAAAATAAAGCTGGCATTATTATATGACATGGGGGGCACTTCATTTGTATTCAGTAGCCACTATTTTGTCTGTATAATAAAATGTAGGTTGGAGATGTAACACTGGGAATTACAAAATATATTTAGGAGACTGATATTTACTGATATTCTTATTTCTTGGGAACTTGGTTTGGAGAACCATGTGGAAGAAAACTTGACGAACCATGTGGAGCTTTAATGTATATATATATATATATATATATATAATATATATATATTATACATAAATTTGATGAACCATGTGGAGGAAAACTTGTTATAACTTATGCTTTAATATATATATATATATTATATATACATATGTACATAATACAGTAGGGTTTTTTTATTCCTGATTTTTTGGGACACACCCAGTAGGCCATTCTCGGGGATCACTCCTGGCAGGCTCAGGATGCCAGGGATCAAGCCCATGTTGGCCCCATGCAAGGCAAGTGCCCTACCCTGTACTACTGTTCCAGTGCCCCTCCATATGTAAATTTTTATTATTTTAAAAATACATTGATAAATGAGCAATTCTGATATTTTAAAATCTTACACATATTTTTGTTGGTGACTTAAGCAAAAATTTTTTTTACATGTAATTTAATTTAAATAATTTTGTGTAGGCTGTGCAACAAGTTATTACTAACTTATTGATTGGGAAGATAGAGCTTCGTTCTGAAGATTCTTTAGATATTTTGCCATACTCTCATGAAAGACTAGTTGAAAAGTTAGTTGTTCCACTTGGTGAAGAACTTGCAGCCATCCAAAAGGCATATATCCAGGTAAGTCGTCTTTATTACTGTTTAGCCTTTTGTTAATTGAACGGATAATCTGTGTCAGTAATAGATTCCTGTTGTGAAAATAAATATATCATTTAATATCATTGATATTTGAAAAATTCCTTAAAATTTTTTAAATGATCAGTATTTAATATAAATTAAAAGGACATATAAAATGTGGCCATTTCTAAAGCCACTAATAACCTTATATTGTTTTATATCTTTTTTAAGTAAAACCTTTTCACTGTGGTATAAAGCATATAAGGCTAGATGGGCCGGAGCGATAGCCCAGCGGGTAGGGCGTTTGCCTTGCACGCAGCCGGCCCATGCCGGCCTGGGTCTCGATCTCCAGCATCCCATATGGTCCCCGAGCACCACCAGGAGTGATTCCTGAGTTCAGAGCCAGGAGAAACCCCTGAGCATTGCCGGGTGTGACCCAAAAAGCAAAAAAAAAAAAAAAAAAAAAAATAAGGCTAGAAAGATATCTCCATAGGCTGAATGTGTGCTTTGCATGCAAGAGACCCAGTTAGAGCCCTAGCACCACTGGGCCCTGAGCACTGCCAGAGCACAGAGCTGGGAGTAGCCATTCCAGCTACTCCAACCCCATTCCCACCCACACGCACACTTCTCACACACACCCCAGCACCTCTGTTTATGTGTGTCTCTCTCTCTCTGTCTCTCTCTCTCTCTCTCACCCACACACACACACAACAAAAAGTAAGTGCAAATATATAAATAGTAAAATTTACAAAGTAAGTGTATAGTTCTCTGAGTTTCTACATAGTACTTATTTGCAAATTAATTACTGAATTTTACATATTAATGAGCGTCAGTGTTCAACCTGAACTAATTTCTTTGTTGTGGGTGGGATGGGAGGTCATACCTGTTGGTACTAGGGATGGGGTACTTACGGGTTCTTAAACTCAAGGGACCTCAAGCTGCCAAAATTGTGGCTACCACATGCAAATTTACCCGACACTCTGAATCATCTTTTAGCCCTTCCTTACTGAGTGTGAGTGTGTGTGTGTGTGTGTGTGTGTGTGTGTGTGTGTGTGTGTGTGTGTGTGTGTGTGTTTTTGGGAGCACACCAATTTATGCTCAGGACTTACTGGCTCTGTGCTCAGGGATCACTTCTGGAGACTTGGCACCATATGGGGTACTGGGGATTGTTGGATGACAGATCTAGCTAATCTGGGAGCTTTGGTATTTTGCCCACTCCCAGCTTAATCTATTTAAGCCAAGGTTCATTCTAATGAGACCTCTCTTCTATGTAAACACTGCTAGAGGGTGTGGCAGTTATAGAAGTCACCTTGATTGAATAACTTCTGACTTATACATCTACTAAGACTTCTATGTTTTCTAGATTGGGCACAGCTCCTCTTTATACCCACTGCACCCAAAGTGGGACAGTTAGAATTTACCAGGAGACTACCACCCTGGCTACGTTGAGACTATAGGAAGACTATAGGAAGGATTATACTGGTTTGCTCTAATAAGGCGAATATGACCCTTTCAGTACACGAGAACAAGATACTCAGAATCACCCTGGTGCAGATAATAAATAAGAAGGACCTGTGGGTACCATCTAGATTACATGAAGCTCATGAAATTAAGATGTATTACTTTATATCAGTCCTCTCTCTCTCCAGTGTTTTACATAAGATAATCTGGGATTAGACCTTGGCTAACCTTTGTTTATACCTGCAGTAGGGTGTGGCATCACCCTTCTACATTCTGTTTAGAGTTCTTTGTTAACATGACCCTCCCTGTTGGATTACTTTGGTGTATATAAGGGGACTGACTTGAGGCCCCTTTGGCTTTTGGCTCCCTCAGCTTTCAGCTTTTGGCTCCTGTGGCTTTTGTCTCTTTGGCCTTTTGCTTTTGGCTTTTTGCTCCTTGGCTTTTGGCCTTTTGCTCCTTCTTCTGGGTAGGACTCAGCTCGGGTGAAATCCTTTCTCTTTGGTGGGAGACTTAGGCTCTTTTGTATGGTCTAAGTTCGGACCAGAGCTAGAGTTTGTTCATTATATTGGAGTGCTGTGGACCAGAGGCTTTTTAGTACAAAAAAGGCTTTTGTACTATTAAAAGCCTTTTTTGGAACTGCATTGGACTCGTGAGTTTTCATCTGTTCCCCTGGCGTCCTCGGAGGTAGAAGAGAACTTCTGTCCTGACACTGTCGGGGACCCGGCGGCTTCCCGGCAGGGGATCATACATAGGTAGTGGTGTGCAAAGCAAGCACCTTACCTGCTGTACTATTGCTCTTACCTGCTCTGGCCCCCCTCACTGAGTTCATAAACATAATTGGACTGAGCTAGAGGCATTTGTTCCCACTTGATGATATTTGGCAGTGTTGTGATATATGTTTTCATTGCCATGACTGGAATAGTAGGAAGTGGAATTGTTCCTAGCACACCAGAAATAGAGGCAAAGAATAGAGGCTGCTTAACATCCTTCACTGGTCAAGGCAGCCTACCAAGGGGCCGCTGTTGTTCTCTACCAGGTGGTGCTTTGGTTATTGGAAGTTCCTTTTAAGATGGGTACAGTGTGTGGAGGGAGGGGTGGGGGGGAGAGAGACAGAGCACAAGCACTTCTAAATTTGTTTTCTAATTAATTGGTTATTATTTTAAAAATAATTTTATTATATCACCACTTCTAAATTTCTTATGTTCTATGTTCGTTTAATACATTTCTTTGTGGGCAACACCAGGGGGTACTCTGGGCTTATTGCTGACACTGCATAATAAATCACTCATGACAAGGACTCTGGGAACCATATGAAATGCTGGGAATTAAAACCAGGTTTGCATTTGCAAGACAAGCTGCCCTGCCCACTTTCTATCTCTCCAGCCCCTCATTTCATGCTTTCAATTCCTTATCTCCAAGGTATCAGCCTTTTCTCTGAATTTATTTTATGAGCAAGAATAAAATGAAATTTCTTGATTTTAAGAAAAAGAATATTAAGAAACCTAACTCTGTACTAGGTATACTAAGTGTTTTTATGGTGTCTTGGTTTTGAGCCTTCTCAGTAACTTTGAATGTGTAAATCACTGTATCCAAATTACTACCAAATAAATGATTGCTATTTTAATGTATTATGTTTTGAAGTAGTTTGTTATGTTGGAATGAATAATGGAAGTATGTCCTATAATTTACCTTTAGTAGCATGGGCGGGGGTGCAACTGGTGGTGCTCACAGGCTATTCCTGCCTAGAGAGACCCCTGGAGTGCTCAGGGATTGAACTGAGGTCAGGCATACAAGGCTAGTGCTACCCCCTGTAATGACTCACAGCTCTTAACAGCTCTCTCCTCCCCTCCTCCCACAGCTGGTGCTGCTCAGGGCATAGTCCTGACTGTAAGCAGAACCAGAAGAAAGCCTTGATCATGTTGACTCCAAAACAAATGAACGAAATAGTGAATTTTCCCCTCAAATACTACAAAATTATGTTTCATTTTCTTAAGTACATTTATCGGAATTAAATTCTTTAACTTTTGTGTTCATTATATTATTTGCTTTCCTCCATTGAATGTAATGAAGCAGAGTTATTTACATTAGCCACCATATCCTCAGCCTTTAGATAATAAATTTCTTAAGTATTTATTGAGAGAGTGAATTTGCTTTTTTATCTTTTTGTTTTTGGCTTCACCCACCTACGCACAGGCCTCACTCTGAAAGGGCTCAGGGGACCATAAGGAACACAGGGGATGGAACCTAAGTTGGCGAGGCAAGTGCTCTCTCCCCTGTGCTTTTGCTCTGACCCTGAATAATTTCCATTTGATTCAAGCAGTGACTTCACTTGCATCAGCCACAGTATATCTAGCATTTAGAAGCATGTGAGATATACTATAAGTGTTGAGTATTTTTTGAGAGAGTGAATTGAATAATGAAATTAAATGTATTCAAGATTTTTATTTAGTCAATAGCTTACAATTATTTACTTATATATTGGAAAGTGTAGCCAAAGTACAGCAGGTACATCTCTTGCCTTGCATGTAACTGACCTGGGCTTGATCCCTGGCACTCCATAGGTTTCTAAACCTGCCAGAAGTGATCTCTGATGCGGAGCCAGTAGTAAGTTCCGAAAGCACTTTTAAGTATAGCACAGTGCCCTCTTCCACACACCCCCAACCCCGGGAAAAGTAAAACAACAACAGAAAAATTATGTGGGTACCAGATTTTATTCTAGATACACGAAGAAGCAAAAAGTGAAAAAGTTAAAGATCTTCCTTTCTTTAATTTTAGTTGGACAAAAAGGGATGAAATAAATTTGATCACTTGATCACTTGATATCCCATTATTCATCGATTTGCTCGAGCGGGCGCCAGTAATGTTTCCATTTGACCCTATCATGTGCCAGTGTAGCCCAATGACATCTGGTTGTTTGGGGATGTTAAAAGCCTCGAACTGTTCGTTCAGGGTCTTGATAAGGAAGTCTGACCATCTTGTAGGTGGGCGGCCACACTATCTTTTGACATCCCGTGAGATCCAATCGGTAACAGCTCTAGTCCAACGGTCGTCTCCAGATCGCATTATATGACCAGCTCATCTGATTTTTGATGTCCTGGCAGACGAGACAGCATCCTTGAGAATAGTGACGGAGGTCTGAACTCTGGATTCCTTCTCTCACTTGAGTGAGGTGTGATATTCCAAGCATGGCTCTTTCGATTCCTCTTTGGGAGACCTGAATGGTATTCTCATCCTGCTTTCATAGGGCGCAGGTCTCTGAGGCGTATGTTAGCCACCATATCTTCAGGCTTTTTTTTTCTTTTTGGGTCACACCCGGCGGCGCTCAGGGGTTACTCCTGGCTCTGCACTCAGGAATCACTCCTGGCGGTTCTCGGGGGACCATATGGGATGCCGGGATCGAACCCAGGCTGGCAGAGGCCAGCTGTGTGCAAGGCAAATGCCCTACCTGCTGGGCTATCGCTCCGGCCCCATTCAGGCTTTAGATAATAAATTTTTTAAGTATTTATTGAGAGAATGAATTTGCTTTTTATTTTTTTTTTTGGGCTTCACCCACCTATGCTTATAAATTTTGATTTGTTCTAGTGTTGCCCTGCTTCTGATCTGCTTGTTACCTGGGTATAAATTTTCAAATTTTCTCTTAAATTCATCTAGCTTAAAAATTTTACGTGATAGCGAGTAGGGCATTTGACTTGCACATGGCGCGCACACTTGGGTTTGAACCTCAGCATCCCATATGGTCTCCCCAAGCATCACTTGGAGTAATTCTTGATTACAGAGTCAGGATTAATTCCTGACCATTACCTGGTGTGGCCCAACCCCCACTCCAATGATTTAATATGTCACTCTTACTTGGTTTCTTCTTTTGGGGGTCACACCTCTGCACTCAGGAGTTACTCCTGGTGATACTTGGGGCCCCATATGGGATACCAAGGATAGAACCCAGGCCGGTCGCATGCGAGGCAAATGCCCTACCCACTGTACTTACCCTCCTGCTCCTGTCACTCTTGTTTTAACTTGTAAGGAAATGACTATATTTAAAGAAATAAATTTAAATATTTAAGCAAGGTTAAACTAAATTTATTTGTAATTCACAGGTTTTGGAAGCATTTACCAGTTCTTTGATCCAGAGGAATATTTTGATGAGAAGGGAAATACCCAGTCTCACAAAATACCAGATCATTCTAGCAAGAGATCAGTTTAGGAAAAATCCATCTCCAAATATTGTGGTAGGTATTTTTTTTCTTCTTTAAAAAAAAATTGTTATTTTGGGCAGTGCTAAGGGGTTATTCCTGGCTCTGTGCTAGGAAAGAACCCTGGCAGTGCTCAGGGAAGTAGATGTGATCACGGGTCAGCAAGATATGAGACAAGTAAGTGCCTTAACCTCTGTTTTATCTCTTCAGCCCCTGGTGTAGGTATTAAAAAATAATGACGTGTATTTTGTTTTAAGACTAGTGGTTAATAGCACAAAGACTCTGACTCAAATTCCTGAGTTAAGATACCAACTTTGTTTTTTGGGTCACACCCATACAATGCTCAGGGGTTTCTCCTGGCTCTGCACTCAGGAATTACTCCTGGCGGTGCTGGGGGGACCATATGAGATGCCGGGGATCAAACTTGGGCCGACAGGGGCCAGCTGTGTGCAAGGCAAACGCCCTACCCACTGGGCTATCACTTCGCCCCAAAATACCAGCTTTGTAGGTACAGAGAGATGAGTCAGTGACAGATCAATTGCTTCACCTGGATGAGGCCCTTTTTTTGATCCCAGTACCATGAGGAAAAAAATGCATCATACTGATTCCACATATTTTATATCTTGTATATAACGATAGTTCCATTCCCTAAGTGTTACGTTTACTTGAGTTTGTACAAGTAATGTGCTTATGATAGTGTCTGGTGCTCAGTGTCATGTATACTTGATGTTAAATGCTAAAGTTTGGTTATGTTTGTCTTGGTGCTAGTAATACTTTCAAAAATAGCCCATATCTGACTCATTTTTGTAGTGTATCCCAAAAATATCCAGTTCAGTTATTGACCCATAGTAGATGCTTATTGTGTTTGCTTTTGGGCCACACCTGGCAGTGTTTGGGTCTTACTCCTGGTTCTTTGTTCAGGGATCACTCTCGGTGGGGCTTGGAGAACTTTATGGGTGCCAGGGATTGAACCCAGGTTCGCTGCATGCACGTTATCCATTATACTATCTCTCAAGCTCCTACCTGGTTTTTTTTTTCCCCCTTTTGGATCGTACCAGAGCAATGCTCAGGGGGTTACCTCCAGCTCTGCTTTCAGGAATTACATCTGGCAGTGCTCGGTATCTTTTGGGATGCTGGGGATCAAACCCGGTCCTTCACATGCAAGGCAAATGCTCAACTATCGCTCCAGCCCCTCCTGCTTGATTTTTTTTATTTTTTTTTTATTTTTATTTTTTTCCTTTTTGGGTCACACCCGGCAATGCTCAGGGGCTACTCCTGGCTCTGCACTCAGGAATTACTCCTGGCGGTGCTCGGGGACCATATGGGATGCCGGGATCGAACCCAGGCTGGCAGAGGCCGGCTGCGTGCAAGGCAACGCCTTACCAGCTGGGCTATCGCTCCAGCCCCTTGATTTTTTAAAGAGTGAAAACAGTGCTAGGTATGCTCAGGGATCATTCATGGCTTTGTGCTCAACAGTGACCTCCACTAATGCTTTATCCACTGGCACTTGGAACTATTCCTATCTCTGTGCACAAGGTGGGCTCAGGGGACAATACGGGGTGCTAGTGATTGAACTCAGGTCAGCCATGTTCAAGGAAAGTTTCCTTATTTGCTGTACTGTCTCTGGTGCCAATATTCCCTTTTAATCTCTTATTGTTTTTGATTGAGATCTGTCAATACTCAGAGCTTATCTGTGGCTCTTTGCTCAGGTATTGCTATGGGTGGTCTTGGGGATCAGATGGGATGCCAGAGATTGAACCTGGGTCAGCCACAGGCAAGGGATTTGCAATTTGTGCTGTACTGCTTTGACCCCTAATTATAATCTTTAAAATGTAATTTTTTAAATTGAAAAACAAATATTTTAGTGGTAAATTTCATGTGGAAAATAAATTCACATGCCTTCCCGTGTAAACATCCAATAGAACTGCAATTTTACATGGAACATATTTGGTTAGTCTTTTCTGTGGTTAATTTGATATATTCTTGTTTTTCTAGGGAATGCAGCAGGGGATAATCGAGGGAGAGTTTGCCATTTGTATCAGCTTATATCATGGCTATGAGTTGTTGCAACAAATGGGAATGAGATCTTTATACTTATTCCTCTGTGGAATTATGGATGGAACTAAAGGTAAATTATAATGAAAATTTTCTTTAAATAATGATGTATTATTTTTGATAATGAGTATGTGAATAGTTTGGAATACTCAGAACACTTTGATTGGCTTTTTGGGTCACACCCAGCTCTGCTCAGGGCTTGTTTTAGTTCTGTGCGCAGGGATTATTCCTGGCAGGGTTTGGGAGACCATATGTGTTGCTGGGGATTACATCCAGATCAGCTGTATTCGAGCAAGCACCTCTCCACTGTTCTCTCCAGTTTTAAAAAATATTTTTAGGGTGATAGAATTAGTTTTCATTTTTTCTTTTAGTTTTTGGGTCATACTGAGTGGTGTTCAGGGTAGCCAACCACTCTCTTAGGTTCTTGCTGTTTTGATTACAGTGTGTCTTGGTGCTGTTCTTCGAGCTATTTGTTGGTCATTCTTGGACCTCCTTGATCAGTACATAAATCTCTCTTTTTTTTTTTTTGCTTTTTGGGTCACACCCGCAATGCTCAGGGGTTAATCCTGGCTCAGCACTCAGGAATTACTCCCTGGCGGTGCTCGGGGGACCATATGGGATGCCGGGATCGAACCCAGGCCGGCACAGGCCAGCTGCATGCAAGGCAAATGCCCTACCTGCTAGGCTATTGCTCCGGCCCCATAAATCTCTCTTTAAGTTATCAAGTTTTTTTTTTTTCTTTTTAGGTCACACCCCGCAATGCTCAGGGATTACTCCTGACTGTTTCCTCAGGAATTACTCCTGGCAGTGATCAGGGGACCGTATGGGATGCCGGGGATCAAACCCAGGTTGTCAACGTGCAAGGCAAACTCCTTACCCACTGTGCTATCACTCTATCTCTAGTTATCAAGTTCTTTCACCAGCTGTTCTTCCCCTTCTTTCTTTCCTTCCAGGAGTCTTATGTCCTATGATGGGGAATTTATTTCTCTTGATATTTTCAGATATCACACTAACCTTGGCCAATCCCTGGTTCACCATTTACTGCATATGGTCCCATAAGCACCATGAGGAGTGATCCCTGAGCTAGAAGTAAGCCCTGAGCACTGCTAAAACAAAGCAAATCAGAAACCTCGCATTTAATACTACAGTTTAGTTTAGTTATTTGGTGTATTTATTTGTGGAATCTTTTCTAATTTCTGTAGGAATGACGCTGGCGAAAAATGAACTTAGTCGAAATGAAGACTTCAGGAAACTCTATGGTCATCTAGAGGGCATGTTTGCATATGCACGTGCTTCCGCAGGTGGCGCCACTCCTATTCAAAAGGTCTAGATTTTTTGGATAAAATTTTATATTGCTGTGTTTCATCATTGTCAATTTTGACATTTTGTTCCATTGATCCACATATCTGTCTATAATTCCTAGTATCTCTCCTTTTTCGCGGAGGCGCAACGGGTGAGGGGGCTTGGGTCACTTCTATACCCAGGGCTTCTTCCTGGCTCTGTGCTCAGGGCTCCCCTCGCGGTGCTTGGGAGAGCTCATCTTGTGCTGGAATAGAGAGGCATCAGGTGCCTGCAGAGCCAGTGCCTTAATCTCTGTCCTAGCTCTTCAAATCCCTGAGTTCCTCATATTTTTCTATGAGGGTCAGGCAGGGTCACACCTGGTGGTACTCAGTGTTTACTTCTGGCTCCTGGCAAGGATTGGGTCCATATGGGTTTGTCAGGTGTTTATCCCAGGTCAGTTGTATACAAGGCAAGTGCTCTACTCACTGTAGTATCTCTCTACCCTCTCAGTAACAGAGATCTTTTATATGCTTAAAGACTTTCTTTTTTAATTTTCTTTTTGTTCCATGTCTGGGTAGGAGTTTGAAGCCACAGTGGTCTCAGGGATTATTGCTTCTGGCTGTGCTCTGGGGATCATGCTATGTTGGGGATGGAGCTCCAGCCTCTTGCATTCAAAGCATACACTCCTGCCCAGTGAGCTGTTGGCCACCCGTATTAATCTTTCAAAGTTTATTTTTCTTTCTCGCTCTCTTCCTCTTTGTGTTACGAATAATGATTGGAAAAGGAATATACTTGATTATGGTGCTTGCATACCTGCTTGGTGCTCACTAGGATCACACACTTTTTTTTTGCTTTTTTTTGGGGGCTTACACCCAGCGATGCTTAGGGGTTGCTCCTGGCTCTGCACTCAGGAATTACTCCTGGCACTGTGTGGGGACCATACGGGTTGCCAGGGATTGAACCGGGTAGGCTGCATGCAATGCAAACAAACGCCCTCCCCGCTGGCTTTCGCCTCCGGCCCATCACACACTTTTTTGTGACACTTGCATGCGCTTGTTTGTGGTACGGATGCCAAACAGCAGTCTGGGTTGTACATCACATCTTAATTGGGGTGCATGGAATCACCTTCACATGAATTTAAGGCCTCACTGGCTCGGGCTTGTAAGAACTATTCATAGGCTTCCAGATTCTATAGTTTTAGATATATGTCTAAGCACTTAGTCAGTTTACATATATGAGATAAAATTTTTATGCATAGCGAAGATTCTCAAAGCTACTCCAAGCTGATGTATAGCTTAACTAAATATAGGTATTGTTTCCTCTGCTTGTGCTAAATCCTTTTTTGATTTTTGCTCAGTATGAAATTTTATTAGGGATTTTGTGCTTTGGCTTGAGAGATAACTCAGTGGGCTAGGAGCCGTGATATGCATGCAGAGGCCTAGGTTTGGACCTCAGCAGTACATAGTTCCTGAGCACTTCCAGGAGCAACTGTAAGCACCAAACTAGGAGCCCTTGAGTATCACTAGGTATGGAATCCCCAGTCACCCTCCCCCCAAAAATCCTCAGTTTAATTTACACCAAAGCTGTGTGCCTCCTAGATGTTTTATAAAAATAATTTTAACAAATACGTTTTGAAAATAATAAAATATGTTGATATAAGTATGGAATATACAGATTTTTTTCTTTTTTTTTCAGGAGATAAAGATAGATTTTTTCTATAGTCATCCAAAATTGAAGAAATTAGAAGAAATTGTCATTGAACACTTCAAGTTGTGGAATGGTAGGTCATATTTCGTAGTATGAAGGAACTAAAATTCTAATTCATTTGTTTGTGCTAGTGAGAAGTTAAACCTTACTACTGTGGATAGTGAATAAATAAGAAATTTGCCGAGGACATGAACAAGAAAAACTGGGAATGTTAAGAGTAAGCTACGTTGCAAGGGAGATACCATAAAGGGCTGGAAAGCATTCAGAGTACTCACATTCATTGTAATCCAGCATCACTGCAAGCACCCACCAACCACTGCTGGTGTGGCCCAAATGCCAGACAACAATACAGCAACAACTAAAGAGTATGCTATTATGTGAAAGGGAAGAGTCTTTCTGGGGCAATATGAAGGAAGCAGAGAGTAAATTATAATAAGGGTAGGAGAAAAATAAATAGTCATGGAAGAGTGCTCATTCACATAGGATGGTGGAAAAATACTGTCTGTGGGGTGATGTTCCCTGACGGAATGATGGGAGCTTGTCTTATGACCTGGGAGAGGAGCATTTGGGGCTGATAGTAGAATTAAAGGCTGAGAGGCAGTAGTATACCTGATATGATTCAGGATCAGTAAACAGCATAATGGCTGGAGTACTATAAGAGCAGAAGATAGTCATGTGGAAGTTGAAGGGGATGCCAGGCATAAAAGTGACAGACTACAGGATATATTCTGCAATTATTGTTGGGGAATTTGGGAGTATCATAGCTTCAGAGACAGACTATGTGCCTAAATTAAGCCTGAATTAAGATAGAATATATGTCTCCTCCATTCACGGGTCAAAAATAGGAAGATTCATAGTATCTTGGGTGCGCCACTGTCTGTACCCATTATTTAGAGATAAAGCATGAAGTGTAGGACTGGTCAAAAGTGAATCAGTTAATTTTTATTTGATATTGTTTGCTTTTATTTTATGACAGCCAGTGATTCACACTAGAAAAGGTAGAAAATCAGCAAAGGCCTAAGATGTTCTTCATTTTTCAAACAATTATTTTTTTATTAATATATGGTTTCAGGTTTGTCTTTTTAAACTAGTTCTTATCTATATACTTTTTTAAAAAGTGCGATTATAATTATTTTTATTATATAGCTCGAAACGCCTCTGAAAAGAAATGTGATGAGACCCGAAGTTATGATCTTCTCTTCATATCGAGATAGTGTTCAAGAAATTTCAGAAATGCTTGTCCAGCACCAGCCAATTATTAGAGCGATGACTTTTGTTGGCCATGCCACAGGAAAAGTATGAAGGGTTTTACCCAGAAGGAGCAGCTGGAGGTAATTATTTTATAATGGAAATATAGACATAACTAATTAGCTTTGTACCTAAACTGCTTTTATAATTTACTAGCTAATAGGCTAATTCTTTTTTTTTTATTTTTTTGCTTTTTGGGTCACACCCAGCAAATGCTCAGGGGCTACTCCTGGCTCTGCACTCAGGAATTACTCCTGGCGGCGCTGGGGACCATATGGGATGCCGGGATTGAACCCAGGCCGGCATGAGCCAGCCACGCGGCAAGGCAAACGCCCTACCCGCTGGGCTATCGCCCGGATTCTTAAAGATAATATTATAGTATACCTGTAGGTATTCTGTTTGTTTTGGTTCATACACAGTGGTGCTCACGACTTATTCCTGGCTCTGAGCTGAGGGCTCATTCATGGCAGTGCTTAGGGGACCACATGAAATTCCATACATCTAACATCCATCCACTACATGCAAGGAAACTGCCTTATCCACTTGCTGTTTCTCTGGTCCCTTGGTATCTTTTTCTTTTTCTTTTTTGTTTCTTGCATTTTGGGTCACACCCGGCAAAGCTCAGGGGTTACTCCTGGCTCGCACTCAGGAATTACTCCTGGCAGTGCTCAGGGGACCATATGGAATGCCAGGGATTGAACCCTAGTTGACCACGCAAGGCAAACGCCCTATCCGCTGTGCTATCGCCTGGCCCCTAGATAATTTTTTTAGAGACCAAAAAATATTTTTGTTTTATTTGAAAAATGTCAAGTCAGTGGCTAAGAGGAAAGAACTTGGAATCATAATAACTATCTTGGAATCTTGTAAATACAAGTGTATTTACTTCCAATCTTGGCTTTGCCACTTACAAGTTTATTTACTTCCAATGCCTCATTTTTTTTTCCTTATCTAAAATGTACTTCCTATAGTTGTAAGCATTAGCACATCAATACCAACACATAATATCAGTGACTCACACTTGGATATGGCTTAGTATGAATTGCAGTGTTGGAGCCAACAAAGAAGGGAAATTGTATTGTTAATGTTAAATCTTTACTGTTACTTATTTTAAGTCACTTAGTTATTGACTGCATATAATGAGGTTATACTTCTACTCTGATATTTTGAACTAGTTCAAAATAACTTATTTAGAAATACTTCACTGTATCACTGTCTTCCCATTCATCATCGATATGCTCGAGCGGGCACCAGTAACATCTCCATATGTCCTGTCTCATGCTAGTAGAGCCCAAAGGCATCTGCTTGCTCCAGGAACATAAAGAGCCTCAAACCATTCCGCCAGGCCATGGGAATGAGGTCTATAATTGTTACTGGTATTTGGCATATCAAATACGACACGGGTAGCTTGCCAGGCTCTGCCGTAAGGGTGGCATACTTTGTAGTCGCCTCTGATCTCCAGCATTTATTGATGACTGGCGCCTCGTGAGCAGCTGGGCATAGGGAGAGCCGGTAGTAGCTCTACCCCATGTCTGTGAGTCTCTGGATCAGCATACCTCGGCCAGACTTGAAAAAGACTGCTGCAGGGTGGGTCTCAATGAGCCCTGGCTGTGATAGGCTCTTCTGCTGGGTGGAGTTCTGACGAGAGGAAAGTCCGGATGTGGAAAATGGCGGTCCTCATGGAGTGGGTGGTCGCCTGGCTTCTTGCGAGGCTCTGCTGGTGTGGCGGGCCAGGGCTAGAACCTGCCATCCCTCCGGGCACCTTGTGAATTGCTGGGCATAGGGAGAGCCGGTAGCAGCTCTGCACCATGTCTGTGAGTCTCTGGATCAGCATACCTGGTAAGTAGAAATTTAAGTAGAAATACTTAAGTAATTTAAGTAGAAATACTTAAGTAAGCTCCCGGCCTCGCACGCAGGGGGGCAGGCCTCGCTGGAGCGTGCATAGGCGTCCCCAGAGTCGGGAGCGCTTGCAGATGACAACAAATTCGTCGTGCGGTGGCTGTGGTGTCCGCCTGGGCCCCCGCGCCAGGTCTCGCTGCCTCCCCCCCCGCTCGTCTCGCAGCCTCTCTGGGAGTCCTCTAGGAGTCCCTCGAGGCCCCCCGGGGCTGGGGCTCCATGGACCCCCTCGGCTCCTGGTGCACCGCTGGGCCTAGAGCGAACCGAGCGATTTTTGGGCCATACACTTAGGGCTTACTCCTGGCTCAGCACTCAGGGGTCGCCTCCTGGTGGATATGGGCGATCCTGTGCATGCTGGGAATCAAACCCAGGTCAGTGCATACAACGCAAATGCCCTACCGGCTGTACTATCACTGCTGCTCTGCTTTCGCTTTGTGTATCTGGTGTCATTTGGTTTTTCCCAGCTTGTGCTTGGGCACTGCTTCTGATAGTGCTTAGAGAACCATGTAGTTGTGGGTCCTCAACCCAGCACCTGAACTCAGCTGTCTGGATGTAAAATATATATTCTACCCCTTTGAATTATCTCGCTGGCCCTCTGAACAGTTATTTATAGATCCACTGAGGATGCCCAGGCTTTTTACTTGAGCAAACAGCATTTCTCTCTGGTCTAATTACTTAGAGATCCAACGTGGCCATGCAAATATGCTGATAAGATCTAGCCAGTCCCACGATGCTTGTGGTAGCTTGAGAGAATATTTATACCAACCAGTACAGAATACATGGTCAGATAAACTGCCACATTTAGACTACCCCCTTATCTACGAAGTGACCTGCAGGGAAGCAATCCAGGGCAGATGCAGAGGTTCTTAGAGGAGTTCTGCAAACACCTGGTAATAAAGATGAATAAGATAGTAGAAAAAGTAGGTTTTAGAGAGAATATCCTGAATTTTATTTTGAATAGAGTAATGTTGGCCTCCTGAGACTAGAATTTCTTTTCAGGTAACCAGAACTAATAGGAGAGCAGTTTATTTTCCCCCAGTATGTTAGTAACAGACAATTTAGAATATTACAATAAAAAGGAATTACTAGATGAGCAAAATTAATGAAAAAACAAGCTTCCAAGTAATTTTTTTTAATTTGCCAGCGAACAAAATTGCTCTGTCACGCATTTGAAAAAAAACCCAAAGCACTATTAATGGGATTGGAGCCACTGTATAGCAGCTAGGGTGTTTGTCTTGCAGACAGCTGACCTGTGTCCAATCTCCAGCAGCCCATATTATCCCCCGATTCCTCCAGGAGTGATTCCCTGAGCACAACCAAATGTAGCCTCAAAGCCAAAAACCAAAAGCCCTTGTTAATCTCAGTTGGAAAGGTGGAGAGTTGATCCAAAACCTTAGGTGGGAAGAGAGACTCTGTAAGTAAGTATAGGTAGGTGGTAGAGAAGTGGTAGCTAGGGAGATACCTCGTGGAATGCCTTTTTGATTGCTCAGATTTTGATATGCCACTCCTTTTACTGAGGATAGGGAGCAAATGTTGGAAGTTTGATGGAAGAATAGAGTGTAGGAAAGTTTTCTAAGTAAATGGGAAGAGTGAATGTATTAAGGAACAGTGAAATAATTTTCTATTACTGCTAAGACTAAAAGATGAGCCAAAGTGCACTCACTCATCATGGCTGGTGTTCTCCTCCAAACCACATTCAGCTGGACCGGCTA
>JAJIBD010032249.1:0-19938 GCA_021461705.1 Cryptotis parvus
CAATTTCTACCGCTGGTTCCGTCCGGCAAGGTGGTTTCATGGCACCCACGAAACCTTTGGTGCAGCAGTCGAGGCCTGCTACAGGGTGATGGGTATCCGCAGTCTCACGCATGGCTGAACAGACAGGTATTTGGGGTGGGGAGGAGACGCTGGACTGAGCTCAAAGGGATTTCCCGCCTTTGTGAACAAGCCCTAGATCCTGCTTTGCTTTCTTCCTGAAAAATATTTTCCCTTAAGATCTCATCTGCTAAATCGGCTGCTTTAGTCAGTCTTAAGAGAATGTCTTAGCTTGTCAGAGCATTTTGATTCCATTACGAGGGTGTAGTCCGTGGGCAGGCTTACTGACTCCTAAGTTTCTCGGTTAACGTTTGTTTCTTCAAATCTTACGTCACTTCGTAGGACTTCTAAGATAATCGAGCCCGTGCTTTCTTCGTTCAGAACCAGCTTTAACCTTTTGAACCGCTGCAGAGCGTTCCCTTAATGGGACCCAAGTATTGACAGCGAAAAGCAGAGCAAGACTGCGTTCTGGAAAGATGTCTTTTTTAAAGGTAACAGTCGAGTTTAGAATATAGAATGTCCACTTTTCTTTGCAGGGTAACTCAAGCTTTCATCAGGAAGGAAATATGGCCCAAAAATGAAGAGGTCACCATTTCTTACACCCCAGGTCATGGTAAATGATCTTTCTAGAGGAACATTAGCCTGCTGCTGAAATAAAGTGTCTAGTTATTGATGAAGCCCATAAAGCTCTTGGAAACTATGCTTGTGGAGGTAATATTTTGTTTATAAAGTAGTTTATATGTAGCCTTCGGCTACAAGATGACACTTCGGGTGTGGCCGCACCAGCTGGGTGTGGCCCCAAACCAAATGAATAAAAACATTTTGGGGAGGCAGAGAACATTATCACTGCAGTGGAGGATAAGCGTGGTTTTATATTAGTTTGAGATGTTTGCGAGGAGTCTGGTTGTGTTTATCAAGTAGTCCGGTACCTGGCGGCAGTAGTGATCTAAAAATGAAGTCTTGGCAGATGATGCAGATTGGGAAATCCACAGCACAGAGTTAAAACTGTAACAGTTGGTGGTGCTAAGTGAGGATAAGTCTATTTATTTATTACCGAGGACCAAACTACTGCATGCTGGTGCATTTTAGTTTCAATTGAGTTTTATATTTTGCTTATTTTTAACTTGGGAGGGGCTTGGGGGGCTACACTATAGGCAGTGCTCAGGGATACTTCAGGCTATCGCTCCTGGGGCCTCAGTGATAACACAGCAGGTAGGGCTTTGCCTCAGGTAATTCCACCAGGCGAGAAGAGCAACCTCTGAGAATCCGCCGGGTGTAACCCAAAAAGCCAAAAGATAAGAAAGAAAAGAATCACTCTGGCGGTGCTCAGAGACCACCTGTGTGCTAAGAATGAAACCAGGGTTTGCTACTTGAGAAGACAACTGTCTTTTTTTGAAAGGCAAAGTAATCTGTAACCAAACCATTTGATTTATGTTCCTACTAGACCCCAGGGTTTCTTGCGCATACACTCATGACCTTTCACTTCAGAAAGATTTTGTGAGGCCAGGATATAGAAAATGATCATTACAAATCAAAAACTTGCTGAAAATAAATCATAAAACTGTTTAGTTTTTCCACAACCACCACATTCAGTCATTTAACCTGTTGATTATACACTACAGTTTTACGAAGCTAGGCACTGGGCCATAAGGAATATGAGTAGAGAAAACCTTTGAATAGATTTTAAACAGAAGCTAGAGTTGTACTGGATGAATGAAGTTAAAGAACTATTTTACACTTTTTTCAGTTGTAAAGAAATTGCTGAAACCATTTTATCAGTTTAGAATCTTGGCTCTTAATTACTACACCAGGCAGTGATCTCAAAGGTAAAGTAAAATATTTTTCATTATTAATTTTACTAGGTTTCATTTTGTTTGTATTGAGGCCACACCTGCAGTGCTCAAGGCTTATTCCTGGCAGGGCTTGGGGGCCAGTATGGAGATGCCAGGGATGCAGCCTGGGTCATCTGTGCGAGACAGGCACTTCCCCACTGTCTGATTGCTCCGGCTCCATATATTTTTGTTAGCTATGTTCATGAGGCATTACCAGTTTTTACTGTTTTCTTGTAGGGACCTCTAAAGTGATTCTTGGGGTTTTGGGGCCCTCCTGAACAATCCTCAACTGTTTGAGTTGAAATAGAATGTGAGGGCCTGAGGCTATCTATGCAGCGAGGAGCCCTGCTGTACTGGCCTGCAATGATGCCAGCTGGGAGTGGGATAATGGGGCCAAGCTTGGTGCTCGAGGATAGTACTGGTTTTACTATTAAAGAAGGCATGAGATCTTATGCACATCTACTCTCTCTTTAATTAGTTTTTTTTTTTTTTTTTTGCAGGTCAGGAATTGCTATTTTTTTTATTTTTATTTATTTATTTATTTTTTGCTTTTTGGGTCACACCCGGCACCCTCAGGGATTGCTTATGGCTCTGCACTCAGGAATTACTCCTGGCAGTGCTCGGGGACCATATGGGATGCCGGGGGATCGAACCCGAACCGGCATGGGCTAAATACTTGTGCAAGGCAAATGCCCCTACCGCAGCTATCGCTCCGGCCTGTATTTCTTTACTAGTTTTTTAAACATCTCTTAATTTCTAGACATGTTCAACTATATTTTCTTTCTCTTTCCCTTTCTTCTTTCTACTTTTTGCCCCCCCCACCCCCTCTCTTTCCTGCTAAGCTTTCTTTAATTCACTGTGTTGTGTTTTGTTTTGGTACCACCTACTGGTGCTCAGAGGGACTGTATTTGGGATTGCTCTAGCTCTTCTCAGGGAGTCTTTTTAGTGCTTCCAATGGATGAAGCCTGGTCTTTGAGCTGTCTCCCGCCTGTCTGGGATGCTCAGGGTTACTCCTGGCTCTGCCTTCCAGGAATTATTCTTGTCAGTGCTGAGGCCGTATGGGATCCTGGGGATTCGAACCCAGGTGCCATGTCGAGAAGCAAATGCCCTCCGCTCTGGAACCCGCTCCAAACCCCTGTTCAATCGGGCGTTTCTTAAGCCGATATGTTAAATATTCTCAAATACATTTGTGTCCTTCAGTTGTAATGTGCTGATTTGTTTGTTTTAGTTTGAGGGGCCACAACTGGCAATACCCAGGAGTTACTCCTGCCTCTGCACTCAGGAATTATTCCTGGCAGTGATCAGGAGGTACCATATGGGTACCCCTGGGAATCAAACCCGGTCAGCTGTGCTGCAGGGCAAGTGCCTTAACTACTGGACTAGCTCTCTGGCACAAAACTTCAGTTCTTATATATAAATACAATTTCCAGACCAAGGTGGGGCTTAGTAGTTAGAGTGCTTCCCTCCACGTATGAGGCACCGACTTTCATTCCTGGCCTGAAAAATAAAGAAAGGCAATGGGAAAATTATTTGCAGTGGAAAAATTGTTGCATGGGAATGAAGAAATCTGGTTGTTACCACCCTGGTTTAAAACCAGGCGTTATAGAGATGGGCGACTAGTCCAGCAGGTGGAAGTGATTTGCCTTGCATGCTGTGACCCGGGTTTGATCAGCATCATAAATGAGTCCTAAACTTTACCGAGAGTAATTCCTGAGTGCAGAGCCAGGGTAACATGAGCATTTCTGGGTGTGACCAAAAAGCAAAAATAAAATAAAATAAAATAAGCTGGCATTATTATATGACATGGGAATATGTTTGTATTCAGTAGCCACTACACACATCTGTATAATAAAATGTAGGTTGGAGATGTAACACTGGGAATTACAAAATATATTTAGGAGACTGATATTTACTGATATTCTTATTTCTGCGGAACTTGGTTTGGGGAGAACCATGTGGAAGAAAGCAGTGAACCATGTGGAGCTTTTAATGTATATATATATATATATATATATATATAATATATATATATTATACATAAATTTGATATGAACCATGTGGAGAAGCTTTTGTTATAACTTATGCTTTAATATATATATATATATTATATATACATATGTACATAATACAGTAGGGTTTTTTATTCCTAGTGCTGGGACACACCCAGTAGGCCATTCTCGGGATCACTACTGGCGGGCTCGGGATGCCAGGGATCAAGCCACATGTTGGCCCCCATGTCTGAGCAAGTGCCCTACCCTGTACTACTGTTCCAGTGCCCCTCCATATGTAAATTTTATTATTTTAAAAAAATACATTGATAGAGCAATTCTGATATTTTAAAATCTTACACATATTTTGTTGGTGACTTAAGCAAAAAATTTTTTACATGTAATTTAATTGTAAATAATTTTGTGTAGGCTGTGCATCAGTTATTACTAACTTATTGATTGGGAAGATGGAAAAACTCGTTCTGAAGATTCTTTAGATATTTTGCCATACTCTCATGAAAGACTAGATTCGAAATTTGGATTCATTCCATGGTGAAGAACTTGCATTCATCAAAGGCATATATCCAGGTAAGTAAGTCTTTATTACTGTTCCAGCCTTTTGTTAATTGAAGCGGATAATCTGTGTCAGTAATAGATTCCTGTTGTAAAAATAAATATATGCATTTTATCATTGATATTTGAAAAAATTCCTTAAAATTTTTTAAATGATCTAAGTATTTAATATAAATTAAAAAGGACATATATGGCCATTTCTAAAGCCACTAATAACCTTATATTGTTTTATATCTTTTTAAGTAAAACCTTTTCACTGTAGTATAAAAGCATATAAGGCTAGATGGGCCGGGCGATAGCCCAGCGGGTAGGCGTTTGCCTTGCGCGGCGCTTAGTATGCGACCTGGAGTTCGATCTCCAGCATCCACATGCACTAATTCCCCAGGCACCACCAGGGTGATTCACTGAGTTCAGAGCCAGGAGAAACCCTGAGCATGCCGGGTGTGACCCAAAAAGCAAAAAAAAAAAAAAAAAAAAATAAGGCTAGAAAGATATCTCCATAGGCTGAATATTTGCTTTGCATGCAAGGGGAACCAGTTAGAGCCCTAGCACCACTGGGCCCCTGAGCACTGCCAGAGCACAGAGCTGGGAGTAACCATTCCAGCTTCTCAACCGACCATTCCCACCCACACGCTTACTTCTCACGCACACCCAGCACCTCTGTTTATTTGTGTTATTATTTGTGTCTCTCTCTTTCTCTCTCTCTCTCACTCACACACGCACAACAAAAAGTAAGTGCAAAATATAAATAGTAAAATTTACAAAATAGAGTGTATAGTTCTCAGGTTTCTACATAGTACTTATTTGCAAATTAATTACTGAATTTTACATATTAATGGCATCAGTGTTCAACTCCGAGCTAATTTCTTTGTTGTGGGTGGGATGGGAGGTCATACCTGTTGGTACTAGGGAAGGGGTACTTACGGAGTTCTTAAACTAAGCGGACCTCAAGCTGCCAAAATTGTGGCTACCACATGCAGATTTACCCCATTTCACTCATCTTTTAGCCCCCTTCCCTTACTGAGTGTGAGTGTGTGTGTGTGTGTGTGTGTGTGTGTGTGTGTGTGTGTGTGTGTGTGTGTGTGTGTTTCTGTTGGAATACACCAATTTATGCTCAGGACTTACTGGCTCTGTGCTCAGGATCTCACTTCTGGAGACTTGGCACCATGGAATTTAAGAAGTTACTGGGATGAATCAAACAGATCAATAATCTGGGAGCTTTGGTATTTTGCCCTCCCAGCAATCTATTTAAAGCAAGGTTCATTCTAATGAGACCTCTCTTCTATGTAAACACTGCTAGAGGGTGTGGCAGTTAGAAGTCACCTTGGATTCTCAGACCAACATCTGACTTATACATCTACTAAGACTTCTATGTTTTCTGGGGTGGGCACAGCTCACTCTTTATACCCTGCACCCAAAGTGGGACAGTTAGAGTGGGAGACTACCACCCACAGCTACGTTGAGACATATGAGGAAGACTATGGGAAGGATTATACTGGTTTTGCTCTAATAGGCGAGGAATATGACCCTTTCAATTTGCGAGACCAAGATACTCAGAATCACTTACGTATTGCAGATAATAAATAAGAAAGGACCTGTGGTACCATCACAGATTACATGAAGCTCATGAAATTAAGATGTATTACTTTATATCAGTACTCTCTCTCTCAGTATTTTTACATAAGATAATCCCGGGATTAGACCTTGGCTAACCTTTGTTTATCCTGCAGTAGGGTGTGGCATCACCCTTCTACATTCTGTTTAGAGTTCTTTGTTAACATGACCCTCCCTGTTGGATTACTTTTGAGTATATAAGGGGACTGACTTGAGGCCCCTTTGGCTTTTGGCTCCTCAGCTTTCTTTGGCTCTCTGGCTTTTGTCTCTTTGGCCTTTTGCTTTTGGCTTTTGCTCCTTGGCTTTTGGCCTTTTGCTCATCTTCAGGTAGGACTCAGCTTCAGGTGAAATCCTTTCTTTGTTGGGAGACTTAGAGCTCTTTATGGTCTAAGTTGGACCAGAGCTAGAGTTTGTTCATTATATTAGTGCTGTGGACCAGAGGCTTTAGTACGAAAGGCTTTTGTACTATTAAAAGCCTTTTTGGAACTGCGATGGACTCGTGAGTTTTCATCTATTCCCCCTGGCGTCCTCGGAGGTAGAGAGAACTTCTGTCCTGACTTGCTATCGGCGGGGACGGCGGCTTCCCGACCGGGGATCATACATAGGTAGTGGTGTGCAAAGCAAAGCTTTTGCCACACCATATCACTGTTGCATCTTACCTGCTCTGGCCCCCTCACTGAGTTCATAAACATAATTGGACTGAGCTAGAAGAATGGCTGTTCCCACTTGATGATATTTGGCAGTGTTGTGATATATGTTTTCATTGCCATGACTGGAATAGGAAATTAGATTGTTCCTAACACACCAGAAATAGAGGCAAAGAATAGAGGCTGTTTAACATCCTTCACTGGTCAAGGCAGCCCTGCAAGGAACCGCTGTTGTTCTCCTACCAGGTATGGTGCTTTGGTTATTGGAAGTTCCTTTAAGATGGGTACAGTGTGTGTGGAGGGAGGGTGGGGGAGAGAGACAGAGCACAAGCACTTCTAAATTTGTTTTCTAATTAATTGGTTATTATTTTAAAAATAATTTTATTATATCACCACTTCTAAATTTTTTATATGTTCTATGTTTCGTTTAATATATTTCTTTGTAGACATTTTCAGAAGAAGAGAGGAAAATTTACTCTGGGCTTATTGCGCTACTGCATAATAAATCACTCATGACAAGGACTCCTGGAACCATATGAAATGCTGGGAATTAAAACCAGGTTTGCATTTGCAAGACAAGCTGCCCTGCCACTTATATCTCTCCAGCCCTATTCATACTTTCAATTGCCTCTCCAAGAATTATCAGCCCTTTCTCTATGAATTTATTTTATGAGCAGAGGCAAGCTAATTTCTTGATTTTTTTAAGAAAAGAATATTAAGAAACCTAACTCTGTACTAGGTATACTAAGTGTTTTTATGGTGTCTTGGTTTGAGCCTTCTCAGTAACTTTTGAATGTGTAAATCACTGTATCCAAAGTACTACCAAATAAATGATGCTCTTTTAATGTATTATGTTTTGAAGTAGTTTGTTATGTTGGAATGAATAATGGAGTATCTCCTATAATTTACCTTTATTAGCATGGGCGAGGGGTGCAACTGTTGAGATGGTGCTCTACGATATTCCTGCCTAGAGACCCCTGGAGTGCTCAGAGTTGAACTGAGGTCAGGCATACAAGGCTAGTGCTTTACCCCCTGTAATGACTCACAGCTCTTAACAGCTCTCTCCTCCCCTCCTCCCACAGCTGGTGCTGCTCAGAGGCATAGTCCTGACTGTAAGCAGAACCAGAAGAAAGCCTTGATCATGTTGACTACAAAACAAATGAAACGAAATAAGTAGATTTTCCCCCTCAAACTACCAAGTATGTTTCATTTTCTTAGAGTACATTTATCGGAATTAAATTCTTTTAACTTTTGTGTTCATTCTCTTATTATTGCTTCCTCCATTGGGTAATGAAGCAGAGTTCGACCCCCATTAGCCACCATATACTCAGCCTTCTGAATAATAAAATTTTTTAAGTATTTATTGAGAGAGTGAATTTGCTTTTTATCTTTTTGTTTTTGGCTTCCTTACCTACGCACAGGCCTCACTCTGAAAGGGCTCAGGGGACCATAAGGAACACAGGGGATGGAACCTAAGTTGGCGAGGCAAATTACTCTCTCCTGTGCTTTTGCTCTGACCCTGAATAATTTCCATTTGATTCAAGCAGTGACTTCGCTTGCATCAGCCACAGTATATCTAGCATTTAGAAGCATGTGAGATATACTATAAGTGTTAAGTATTTTTTTGAGGAGAGTAGATTGAATAATGAAATTAAATGTATTCAAGATTTTTATTTAGTCATAAGCCAACACAATTATTTACTTGCTATGTTGGAAAGTGTAATAAGCTAGTACAGCAGGTACATCTCTTGCCTTGCATGTAACTGACCTGGGCTTGATCCTATGGCACTCCATGAGTTTCTAAACCTGCCCCAAGTGATCTCTGATCGCGAGAGCCAGTAGTAAGTTCGAGAGCACTTTTAAGTATAGCACAGTGACCTCTTCCACACACCCCCAACCCCGGAAAAGTAAAACAACAACAGAAAAAATTATGTGGGTACCAGATTTACATTCTAGATACACGAAAAGCAAAAGTAGAAAAGTTAAGATCTTCCCTTTCTTTAATTTTAGTTGGACAAAAGGGATGAAATAAATTTGATCATGATAGCTGATACCATTATTCATCGATTTGCTTTCGGCCGGGCGCCAGTATTCTTTCCATTTAATCATGTGCCAGTGTAGCCCAATGACATCTGGTTGTTTCGGGGGGATGTTAAAGCCTCGGCGAACTGTTCGTTCAAAGTTACCCGATAAGGAATCTGACCATGCTTGTAGGTGGCGGCCCCACTATCTTTTGACGTCTGCGGTCAATCGGTAACGGCTCTAGTCCAGCGATTGTCTCCAGATCGCATTATATGACCAACTCATCGATTTTTGATGTCTGGCAGGCGAGGACAGCATCCTTACGAAGATAGTGACCGGAGGTCTGAACTCTGGATTCACGCTTCTCTCCCTTGGTGAGGTGTGATATTCAAGCATGAAACCCTTTACAGATTTCTCTTGGAACCTGAATAGTATTCTCATCCTGCTTTCATAGGGGCGCAGGTCTCTGGCGTATGTTAGCCACCATATCTTCAGGCTTTTTCTTTTTAGGTCACACCGGCGGCGCTCGGGGTTACTCCTGGCTCTGCACTCTGGAATCACTCCTAAAAGCGGTTCTCGGGGAGACCATGGGATACCAGGATGAACAGGCTGGCAGAGGCCAGCTGTATGAAATAAATCTGCCCTACCTGCTGAGCTATCGCTCCCACATTGTGACAGGCTTTAGATAATAAATTTTTAAGTATTTATTGAAGAATAATTTGCTTTATTTTGAACCGCCACCTATGCTTATAAATTTTGATTTGTTCTAGTGTTGCCTGCTTCTGATCTGCTTGTTACCTGGGTATAAATTTTCTAATTTTTTTATAATTCAATCTCGCTTAAAAATTTTACGTGATAGCGAGTAGGGCATTCAGGCTTGCACATACTTACTGGGTTTGAACCTCCAGCATCCCCATATGGTCTCCCAAGCATCACTTGCGGAAGTAATTCTTGATTACAGAGTCAGGATTAATTCCTGACCATTACCTGGTATTGGCCCAGCCCCCACTCTAATGATTTAATATGTCACTCTTACTTGGTTTCTTCTTGGGGGTCACCTCTGCACTCAGGAGATTACTCCTGGTGATATGGGGCCCCATATGCGGATACCAGGGGATAGAACCCAGGCCGGTCATATCACAGTAGAAATGCCTACCACTCTTTCACTACCACTCCGCCTGTCACTCTTGTTTTAACTTGTAAGGAAATGACTATATTTAAAAGAAATAAATTTAAATATTTAAAGCAAGGTTAAACTAAATTTTATTTGTAATTCACAGGTTTTGGAAGCATTTACCAGTTCTTTGATCCCCAGGAATATTTTGATGAGAAGGGAATACACAGTCTCACAAAAGCTGAATCATTCTAGCAAGAGATCAGTTTAGGAAAATCCATCTCCAAATATTGTGGTAGGTATTTTTTTTCTTCTTTAAAAAAAATTACCCGGGCGAAGGGTTATTCCTGGCTCTGTGCTAGAAGAAACCCTGGCAGTGCTCAGAAATAAATGTGATCACTTGGGTCAGCAAGATATGAGACAAGTAGTGCCTTAACCTCTGTTTTATCTCTTCAGCCCTAGTGTAGGTATTAAAAAAAATAATGACCGTGTATTTTGTTTTAAGACTAGTGGTTAATAGCACAAAGACTCTGACTCAAATTCCTGGTTAAGATACCAACTTTTGTTTTTTGAGTCACAGCTATACAATGCTCAGGGTTTCTCCTGGCTCTGCGCTCAGGAATTACTCCTGGCGGTGCTGGGGGACCCTCTGAGATGCCCGGGGATCAAGCTTGGGCTGACAGAGGCAAAGCTGTGCTGCAAAACAAACGCCTACCCACTGGGCTATCACTTCTATTTAAAATACCAGCTTTTGTAGGTACAGAGATGAGTCAGTATGACGAATCAGTGCTTCACCTGGATGAGGCCCTTTTTTTGATCCCAGTACCATGAGGAAAAAATGCATCATACTGATTCATATTTATATCTTGTATATAACGATAGTTCCATTCTAAATAATTACGTTTGCCGAGTTTTGTACAAGTAATGTGCTTATGATAGTGTCTGAGTGCTCAGTGTCATGTATACTTGATGTTAAATGTAGGATTTGGTTATGTTTGTCTTGGTGCTATTAATACTTTCAAAAATAGCCCATATCTGACTCATTTTGTAGTAATTAAAAAATATCCAGTTCAAATTATTGACCCATAGTAGATGCTTATTGTGTTTGCTTTTTTGGGCCTGGCAGTGTTTAGCATTCTTACTCCTGGTTCTTTTGTTCAGGGATCACTCTACCGGTGGGGCAAGAGGGCTTTATGGGTGCCAAGAGTTGAACCCAGGTTAGCTGCATGCCGCCGTTATCCATTATACTATCTCTCAAGCTCCTACCTGGTTTTTTTTTTTTTTTCCCCCTTTTGGATCGTATGAGCAATGCTCAGGGGTTACCTCAGCTCTGCTCAGAAGATTTACATCTGGCAGTGCTACAGTATCTTTTGGAATGCTGGGATCAAACCGGGTCCTTCACATGCAAAGGCAAATGCTCAACTATATGCTCAACCCCTCCTGCTTAGTTTTATTTTTATTTTTATTTTTTCCTTTTTGGGTCACGGCAATGCTCAGGGCTACTCCTGGCTCTGCCTCCAGAATTACTCCTAGCGATTGCTCGGGGACCATATGGGATGCCGGGGATCGAACCCCTGAAGCTGCGACCACAGCTCCATTCAGGCAAAGCGCCTTACCAGCTGGGCTATCGCTCCAGCCCTTGATTTTTTAAAATTGAACAGTCTTCTGTTCTCAGGGATCATTCATGGCTTTGTACTCAGCAGTGACCTCCCACTAATGCTTTATCCACTGGCATGGAACTATTCCTATCTCTGTACGCACAAGGTGGGCTCGGGGACAATCACGGTGCTGAATAATTCAGACTCAGTCACGATATGTTAGAAAGTTTCCTTATTTGCTGTACTGTCTCTGGTGCCAATATTCCTTTAATCTCTTATTGTTTTTAGTGAGAGATCTGTCAATACTCAGAGCTTATCTGTGGCTCTTTATAGTATTACTTATGGGTGGTCTTGGGGATCAGATGGGATGCCAGAGACCTGGGTCAGCCACCTTGAGTAAAGGATTTGCAATTTATTACTATCTGCTTTGACCCCTAATTACTAATCTTTAAAATGTAATTTTTAAATTGAAAAACAAATATTTTAGTGGTAAATTTCATGTGAAAATAAATTCACATGTACCTTCCGTCAATAAACATCCAATAAGAACTGCAGGTATTACATGGAATTTATATTTGGTTAGTCTTTCTATGTAGTTAATTTGATATATTCTTGTTTTTCTAGAGAGGAATACCAGCGGGGATAATAGTGAGTTTGCCATTTGTATCGAAAACAATATCATGGCTATGAGTTGTTGCAACAAATGGGAATGAGATCTTTATATACTTATTCCTCTGTGGAATTATGGATGAGACTCAAGGTAAATTATATTAGAAATTTTCTTTAAATAATGATGTAATTTTTGATAATGAGTATGTGAATAGTTTGGAATACTCAGAACACTTTGATTGGCTTTTGGGTACCACGCAGCTCTGCTCCAGGAGCTTGTTTTTAGTTCTGTGCGCCGGGTTATTCCTGGCAGGGTTTGGAGACCATATGTGTTGCTGGGGATTACATACAGATCAACTGTATTCGAACCAAGCACCTCTCCACTGTTCTCTCCAGTTTTAAAAATATTTTTAGGGTGATAAGAATTAGTTTTCATTTTTTCTTTTAGTTTTTGGGTCATACTTCTAGTGGTGTTCAGGGCGTAGCCTACTCTCTTAGGTTCTTGCTGTTTTGATTACAGTGTGTCTTGGTGCTGTTCTTTGAGCTATTTGTTGGTCCATTTCTGGACCTCCTTGATCCAATTTATAAATCTCTTCTTTTTTTTTGCTTTTTGGGTCACACCGACAGTACTCAGGAGTTAATCACGATAAGCCTCAGAATTCCCTCTGGCGGTGCTCGGGGACCATATGGGATACGGGGATCGAGACCCAGGCCGGCTGAGCCAGCTGCATGCAAAGGCAAATGCCTACCTGCTAGGCTATTGCTCCCGGCCCCCATAAATCTCTCTTTAAGTTTATCAAGTTTTTTTTCTTTTAGGTCACACCCGCAATGCTCGAGGGATTACTCCTGACTGTTTCCTCAGGAATTACTCCTACGCAGTGATCAGGGGACCACGTATGGAAGTGCCCGGGGATCAAGCCCAGGTTGTCTACGTGCAAAGGCAAACTCCGCCTACTGTGCTATCATCTATCTCTAGTTATCAGTTCTTTCACCAGCTGTTCTTTACCTTCTTTCTTTCCTTCCAGGAGTCTTATGTCCTATGATGGGGAATTTATTTCTCTTGATATTTTCAGATATCACACTAACCTTGGCCAATCCCTGGTTCACCATTGCATATGGTCCATAAGCACCATGAGGAGTGATCCCTGAGCTAGAAGTAAGCCTGAGCACTGCTAAAACAAAACCAAATCAGAAACCTCGCATTTAATACTACAGTTTAGTTTAGTTATTTGGTGTATTTATTTGTAGAATCTTTTCTAATTTCTGTAGGAATGGCCTTGAGTAGAAAAAATGAACAATTTTTAAAAATAGAACTGAAACTCTATGGTCATCTAGAGGCATGTTTGCATATGCACGTGCCCGGCAGGTAGCGTCCTCTATTCGAAAGGTCTAGATTTTGGATAAAATTTTATATTGCTGTGTTTCATGTTGTCAATTTTGACATTTTGTTCCAGCGATCCCAATATATGTCTATAATTCCTAGTATCTCTCCTTTTCGCGGAGGCGTAGCGAGGTGAGGGCTTGGAGTCACTTCTATACCCAGGGCTTCTTCCTGGCTCTCTTATGAAACTCCTCCTTGGTGCTTGGGAGAGCTCATCTTGTGCTGGAATAGAGAGGCATCAGGTGCCTGCAGAGCCAGTGCCTTAATCTCTGTCCTAGCTCTTCAAATCCCTGAGTTCTCATATTTTCTATGAGGGGTCAGGCAGGGTCTACCTGGTGGTACTCAGTGTTTTACTTCTATTTGGCTCTAGCAGGTTAGGTCCATATGGGTTGTCGGGTGTTTATCCCAGGTCAGTTGTATACAGGCAAGTGCTCTACTCACTGTAGTATCTCTCTACCCTCTCAGTAACGAGATCTTTATACTGCTTAAGGCTTTTCTTTTCATTTTCTTTTCGTTCCATGTCTGGGTAGGAGTTTGAAGCCACAGTGGTCTCAGGGATTATTTCTGGCTGTTGCTCTGGGGATCATGCTATGTTGGGGATGGAGCTCCAGCCTCTTGCCATTCAAAGCATAGCTCCTGCCCAGTGAGCTGTTGGCCACCCGTATTAATCTTTCAAAGTTTATTTCTGGGTCTCGTCTCTTTCTTTGTTCTGAATCATGATTGGAAAAGGAATATGCTTGATTATGGTACTTTACATACCTGCTTGGTGCTCACTAGGATCACACACTTTTCTTTTTTTTTTGGGGGGCTACACCCAGCGATGTAAGGGTTGCTCCTGGCTCTGCACTCAGGAGGTACTCCTGGCACTGTTGGGGGGACCATACTGGTTGCCAGGGATTGAACCCCGGTAGGCTGCATGTCTAATCGCGCGCCCTCCGCTGGCTTTCGCTCGGGCCATCACTTTTGTGACACTTGCATGCGCTTGTTGTGGTACGGATGCCAAACAGCAGTCTGGGTTGTACCTTACATCTTAAGTGGGATGCATGGGATCACCTTCACGTGAATTTAAGGCCTCACTGGCGCTCGGGCTTGTAGGACTATTCATAGGCTTCCAGATTCTATAGTTTTAGATATATGTCTAAGCACTTAGTCAGTTTAATATATGAGATAAAATTTTTAGGCATAGCGAAGATTCTCAAAGCTACCAAGCTGATGTATGGCTTAACTAAATATAGGTATTGTTTCCTCTGCTTGTGCTAAATCTTTTTTTTTGATTTTTGCTCAGTATGAAATTTTATTCGGGATTTTGTGCTTTTGGCTTGAGAGATAACTCAGTGGGCTAGGGCGTGTGACATGCATGCAGAGGCCTAGGTTTGGACCTCAGCTAGTACATAGTTTCTGAGCGCTTCCAAACAAATGTAAGCACCAAACTAGGAGCCCTTGAGTATCACTAGGTATGGAATCCGTCGCCCTCCCCCAAATCCTCAGTTTAATTTACACAAAGCTGTGTGCCTCCTAGAAATTTTATAAAAATAATTTTAACAAATACGTTTTTGAAAATAATAAAATATGTTGATATAAGTATGGAATATACAGATTTTTTTCTTTTTTTCAGGAGATAAAGATAGATTTTTCTATAGTCATCCAAAATTGAAGGGAAGTGAGAAGAAATTGTCATTGAACACTTCAAGTTATGTAATGGTAGGTCATATTTAAGTAGTATGAAGGAACTAAAATTCTAATTCATTTGTTTATTCTAATGAGAAGTTAAACCTTACTACTGTGGATGGTGAATAAATAAGAAATTTGCCGAGGACATGAACAAGAAAAAACTGGGAATGTTAAGAGTAAGCTACGTTACAGGGGAGGGAATACCATAAAGGGCTGGAAAGCATTCGAGAGTACTCACATTCATTCTAATCCAGCATCACACCAAGCACCCACCAACCACTGCTGCTGTGGCCCAAATGCCAGATAACAATACAGCAACAAACTAAGAGTAATGCTATTATGTGAAAGGGGAAGGGGGGGCTTTCTGGAGATATATGAAGGAAGCAGAGAGTAAATTATAATAAGGGTAGGAGAAAAATAAATAGTCATGGAAGAGTACTCATTCACATAGGATGGTGGAAAAATACTGTCTGTGGGGTGATGTTCCTGACGGAATGATGGGAGCTTGTCTTATGACCTGGAAGAGGAGCATTTGGGGCTGATAGCAGAATTAGGCGTGAGAGGCATTAGTATACCTGATATGATTTAGGATCAGTAAACAGCATAATGACTGGAGTACTATAGAGCAGAAGATAGTCATGTGGAAGTTGAAGGGATACCAGGCATAAAGTGACAGACCCCCCAGGATATATTCTGCAATTAGTGTTGGAGAATTTAGGAGTATCATAGCTCAGGGAGCACAGACTATGTGCCTAAATTAAGCCTGAATCAAGATAGAATATATGTCTCACTCCATTCACGGGTTAAAATAGGAAGATTCATAGTATCTTGGAGTGAGCCACTGTCTGTGCCCATTATTTAGAGATAAAGCATGAAGTGTAGGACTGGTCAAAAGTGAATCAGTTAATTTTTATGTGATATTGTTTGCTTTTATTTTATGACAGCCAGTGATTCACACTAGAAAAGGTAGAAAATCAGCAAAGGCCCTAAGATCTCTTCATTTTCAAACAATTATTTTTTTATTAATATATGGTTTCAGGTTTGTCTTTTAATACTAGTTCTTACCTCTATACTTTTTTAAAGAATGCGATTATAATTATTTTTATTATATGGCTCGAAAGCCTCTGAAAAGAAATGTGATGAGACCCGAGTTATGATCTTCTCTTCATATCGAGATGGTGTTCAAGAAATTTCAGAAATGCTTGTCCAGCACCAGCCAATTATTAGAGCGATGACTTTTGTTGCCATGCCACAGGAAAAGTATGAAGGGTTTTACCCAGAAGGAGCAGCTGGAGGTAATTATTTTATAATGGAAATATAGACATAACTAATTAGCTTTGTACCTAAACTGCTTTTATAATTTACTAGCTAATAGGCTAATTCTTTTTTTTTTTTTTTGCTTTTTGGGTCACACCAGCAAATGCTCAGGGCTACTCCTGGCTCTGCACTCAGGAATTACTCCTGGCGGCTCGGGGGACCATATGGGATGCCGGGATTGAACCCAGGCGGCGGCATGAGCCAGCGCGTGCAAAGACAAGCGCCCTACCCGCTGGGCTATCGCTCGAGTTCTTAAAGATAATATTATAGTATACCTGTAGGTATTCTGTTTGTTTTAGTTCATACACAGTGGTGCTCACGACTTATTCCTGGCTCTGAGCTGAGGGCTCATTCATGGCAGTACCTAGGGGACCACATGAAATTCCATACATCTAACGTCCATCCACTACATGCAAGGAAACTGCCTTATCCACTTACTGTTACTCTGGTCCCTTAGTATCTTTCTTTTTCTTTTTTTGTTTCTTGCATTTTTGGGTCACACCGGCAAAGCTCAGGGGGTTACTCTGGCTTCGCACTCAGGAATTACTCCTGGCAGTGCTCAGGACCATATGGAATGCCAGGATTGAACCCTAGTTGACCGCGTACAAGGCAACCGCCCTATCCGCTGTGCTATCGCTCTGGCCCCCTCGATAATTTTTTGAGACCAAAAAATATTTTTGTTTTATTTGAAAAATGTCAAGTCAGTGGCTAAGAAGAAAGAACTTGGAATCATAATAACTATCTTGGAATCTTGTAAATACAAGTGTAGTTACTTCCAATCTTAGCTTTGCCACTTACAAGTTTATTTACTTCAATGCCTCAATTTTTCCTTATCTAAAATGTACTTCCTATAGTTGTAAGCATTAGCACATCAATACCAACACATAATATCAGTGACTCACACTTGGATATGGCTTAGTATGAGTGCAGTGTTGGAGCCAACAAAGAGGGAAATTGTATTGTTAATGTTAAATCTTTACTGTTACTTATTTTTAAGTCACTTAGTTATTGACTGCATATAATGAGGTTATACTTCTACTCTGATATTTTGAACTAGTTCAAAATAACTTATTAAATGCTTCACTGTATCACTGTCTTCCCATTCATCATCGATATGCTTTCGAGCGGGCACCAGCTAACATCTCCATATGTCCTGTCTCATGCTAGTAGAGCCCAAAGGCATCTACTTGCTCCAGGAACATAAAGAGCCTCAAACCATTCCGTCAGGCCATGGGAATGAGGTCTATAATTGTTACTGGTATTTGGCATATCAAATGCGACACGGGTAGCTTGCCAGGCTCTGCCGTGAAGTGGCATACTTTTGTAGTCGCCTCTGATCTCCAGCATTTATTGATGCTGGCTGGCGCCTCGTGAGCAGCTGGGCATAAGGAGAGCGGTAGTAGCTCTACCCCATGTCTGTGAGTCTCTGGATCAGCATACCTCGGCCAGACTTGAAAAGACTGCTGCAGGGTGGGTCTCAATGAGCCCTGGCTGTGATAGGCTCTTCTGCTGGGTGGAGTTCTGCCGAGGAGGAAAGTCGGATGTGGAAAATGGCGGTCCTCATGGAGTGGGTGGTCGTCTGGCTACTCGTGAGCTCTGCTGGTGTGGCGGGCCAGGGCTAGAACCTGCCATCCCTCCCGGGCACCTTGTGGTGCTGGGCATAGGGAGAGCCGGTAGCAGCTCTGCACCATGTCTGTGAGTCTCTGGATCAGCATACCTGGTAAGTAGAAATTTAAGTAGAAATACTTAAGTAATTTAGTAAAATACTTAAGTAAGCTCGCCTACCGCTTGCGCGGCAGGCCTCGCTGGAGCGTGCATAGAGCGTCCCAGAGTCGGGAGCGCCTTGCAGATGACAACAAATTCGTCGTGCGGTGGCTGTGGTGTCCGCCTGGGCCCCAGCGTCAGGTCTCGCTGCCTCCCCTCGCCGTGTCTCATAGCCTCTGGGAGTCCTCTAGGAGTCCTCGGAAGACCCAGGGGGCTGGGGCTCCAGCGGGCCCCCTCGGCTCCTGGTGCCGCGCTGGGCTGGCGCAACCGGCGATTTTTGGGCCATACACAGGGCTTACTCCTGGCTCAGCACTCAGGGGTGCGCTCCTGGTGGATATGGGCGATCCTGTGCATGCTGGGAATCAAACCCAGGTCAGTGCTAGCGCCAAATGCCCTACCCGCTGTACTATCACTGCTGCTCTGCTTTGCTGTGTATCTGGTGTCATTTGGTTTTTCCCAGCTTGTGCTTAGGCACTGCTTCTGATAGTGCTTAGAGAACCATAGTTGTGGGTCCCTCAACCCAGCACCTGAACTCCAGCTGTCTGGATGTAAAATATATATTCTACCCCTTTAAATTATCTCGCTGGCCCTCTGAACAGTTATTTATAGATCCACTAAGGATGCCCAGGCTTTTACTTGAGCAAACAGCATTTCTCTCTGGTCTAAGTACTTAGAGATCCAGCGTGGCCATGCAAAATATGCTGATAAGATCTAGCCAGTCCCACTGATGCTTGTGGTAGCTTGAGAGAATGTACTTATACCAACCAGTACAGAATACATGGTCAGATAAACTGCCACATTTAGACTACCCCCATATCTACGAAGTGACCTGCAGGGAAGCAATCCAGGGCAGATGCAGAGGTTCTTAGAGGAGTTCTGCAACACCTGGTAATAAAGATAAATAAGATAGTAGAAAAAGTAGGTTTTTGAGAGAATATCCGAATTTTTTTTTGGATAGAGTAATGTTGGCCTCCTGAGACGAATTTCTTTTCAGGTAACCAGGAACTAATGGGAGAGCAGTTTATTTTCCCCCAGTATGTTAGTAACAGACAATTTAGAATATTACAATAAAAGAAGTACTAGATGAGCAAAATTAATGAAAAACAAGCTTCCAAGTAATTTTTTAATTTGCCAGCGAACAAAATTGCTCTGTCAGCGCATTTAAAAAGCCCAAAGCACTATTAATGGGATTGGAGCCACTGTATAGCAGCTAGGGTGTTTGTCTTGCAGACAGCTGACCTGTGTCCAATCTCCAGCAGCCATATTATCCCCGATTCCTCCAGGAGTGATTCCTGAGCACAACCAAATGTAGCCTCAAAGCCAAAAAACAAAAGCCCTTGTTAATCTCAGTTGGAAGGTGGAGAGTTGATCCAAAACCTTAGGTGGGAAGAGACTCTGTAAGTAAGTATAGGTAAGGTGGTAGAGAAGTGGTAGCTAAGGGTACCTAGTGGAATGCCATTTTGATTGCTCAGATTTTGATATGCCACTCTCTTTTACTGAGGATAGGGAGCAAATGTTGGAAGTTTGATGGAAGAATAGAGTGTAGGAAAGTTTTTCTAAGTAAATGGGAAGAGTGAATGTATTAAGGAACAGTGAAATAATTTTCTATTACTGCTAAGGCGAAAAGATGAGCCAAAGTACACTCACTCATCATGGCTGGTGTTCTCCTCCAAACCACATTCAGCTGGACCGGCTATGGGCATAGGCTGGGGGAGTTAGGGGAATCTGAAATGTAGGAGAAGAGCAAGAGA